>VCAZ01000150.1:1445000-1492500 GCA_005784505.1 Bagarius yarrelli | reverse complement strand
TCATTTTATCATATTCATATCATATTCATTTTTTATATTTAATTCTGTTAAGATTCTATAAAAATATAGAATTTTAAAATAGAATCTAAATATAGAAACTAAATATATGATCTAAATATAGAAACTTAAAATAGAAACTAAATATAGAATTTAAAAATATATAATCTAAATACAGAAATCTAAATATAGAAACTTAAAAAGATCTAAAATAGAATCTAAATATAGAATCATAAATATAGAATCTAAATATAGAATCTAAATATCTAAATATAGAATCTAAATAAAGAATCTAAATATAGAATCTAAAATGAATCAAAATAGAATCTAAATATAGAATCAAAATATAGAATCTAAATAAGAATCAAAATATAGAATCTATAGAATAGAATCTAAATATAATCTATAGAATCATAGAATATAGAATAGAATCTAAATAGAACTAAATATAGAATCTAAATATAGAATCAAATATAAATATACAGAATCTAAATATAATCTAAATATAGAATCTCAATATAGAATCTAAATTATAGAATCAAAATACAGAATCTAATCTAAATATAGAAACAATATAGAATCAAAATATAGAATCTAAATATAGAATCTAAATTAGAACTAAAATATAGAATCAAAATATAGAATCTAAATATAGAAAAATAGAAATCTAAATATAGAATAACTAAATTATAGAATCAAAATATAGAATCTAAATATAGAATTAGAATAAAAATAGAATTTAAATATATGAATCTAAATAGAATCTAATATAGAATCTAAATATAGAATTTAAATATAGAATCAAAATATAGAATCAAATATAGAATCTAAATATAGAATCAAAATATTAAATATAGAATCTAAATATAGAATTTAAATATATAATCTAAATACAGAATCTAAATATAGAAACTTAAAATAGAATCTAAATATAGAATCAAAATATAGAAACTTAAAATAGAATCTAAATATAGAATCAAAATATAGAATCTAAATACAGAATCTAATCTAATATAGAATCTAAATATAGAATCTAAATATAAAATCAAAATATAGAATCTAAATATAGAATCTAAATATAGAATCAAAATATAGAATCTAAATACAGAATCTAAATATAGAATCTAAATATAGAATCTAAATATAGAATCAAAATATAGAATCTAAATATAGAATCTAAATATAGAATCTAAATACTAGAATCTAAATATAGAATCAAAATATAGAATCTAAATATAGAATCAAAATATAGAATCTAAATACAGAATCTAAATATAGAATCTAAATATAGAATCTAAATATAGAATCTAAATAATAGATAATGTGGACTAATCGTATTTTATCTTTTAAGAATAAAGAGCAAAGAAAGCAACTACTCTAAAAAGGTTTAAAGGTTTTTAGGAAAAAATTATATGCTGAGAAATTTTCATTAACAAGTTAATACTTGCTAGTAACTGTTATGATGGAAATTTGGTTTCCATTGAAGAGCTTTTCTTTTTCTCTTTCTCCTAAAGTTGATCAGCTAAAAAAATTTTAATTGCAACACAAAACCAAAAAGCCTGATGTCTTTTAACTGTTAATTATTTTTATTATTTTTAGAATTATCCCTCTACTACAATAGTGGATAAAGATGATGACTGGACTTCTGTTTTTTTGGACACTGAATTGAGCTTTGGCACAATAAAGAACACAGAAGTAGCTATGATGGCTAACATTAGGAACGAATTTACAAAACTCTCAGAAATCGGTACGAAAAATAAGCTTCAAAACTGACTTCTAGTCAAACGTATGTTTTTTTTAATTTTGTCTGGAATGGTTGTCTTATCTGTTTATATTGTTTCTTATTTTTATATTTTATAGACATTGCTAGGATTAAGAAATTTGGAGGTAAGAAAATAACTCATAATGTTTAGAACTGCTTTATTGAGAAATATTATTTTATTGAAATCTAATAATCGTGTACAATAAATACATTTTCTACATGAAAAGTCCTTTATGATGGATTGAGTTTTGGACGATTCTGCAAACTAGAGTGCTACACTATGTTGATATTAAAATAATGATATCCCAGACCGGGATGAAAATACACTTAAGACATTCAATTATTTAAAGTCAGTAATCACAAATTAAGTCAGTTAAACCATCACTTTTCCTGATCTGATAAGTTTCTTACAGCCAGTTTTTCCAGCTAAAGAACCTAAATACAGGTACAATGATTTACAAACAAGGATGTTTGTAAAGTGGTAGCAAGTGTAGATTAATTATAATTATTTGATTGTTGGATTTGTCAATTAGAGCCACCAGAGGGCACACAATACTTTACGATTTGTAGCAGTGACCAAGATCATTTGTAAACATTTGTATAGGAGTTTTGTTATAAAGTGGTCGTTTAACACATTAGTAAATAAATAAAATAAATATGCATTCTTTGATTTATCTGATGCATATCCAAGTCATCTGATTCATTTCTGATCTTTCAGTGGATGTGACTCTGGATCCAGACACTGCTAATGCACAGCTCCGGATTTCTGATGACATGAGGCAGGTGCAAAACTCTGTTGAGACTAGGGATGTATCCGATCGCCCTGAGAGGTTTGATATGTTCGGCAGTATATTGGGACAGAACCGGCTGACTGACAGCAGGGCCTTCTGGGTAGTGGAGGTTGGAAACAAACAAGGCTGGGATATTGGGGTGGCAAGCGAGGAGGCCAATAGGAAGGGGCAGCTGTCCCTCAAACCAAGTCAAGGATACTGGGCCATCGTGCATTATAACGGTGACAGTTACGCAGCTCTGGAAGACACTCCTATTCTGCTGTCTCTTTCAAATGCACCCTGTAAAGTCGGAGTGTTTGTTGATTACAACGAAAAGTTGGTTTCTTTCTATGACATGGAAGCAGAAACACACATTTATTCGTTTACTAACTGTGCATTCGGAACAGTAATTAGGCCCTACTTTAGTCCTCATAATAACCAGGAGGACCCGTTAATTATCTGTCCTGTAAATATGAATGAATAATATCTTAATTTAATTAATGTCAAATTAATATTTTTTTGAGCAAATGTAAAAGCTATGATTTACAATCAGTTTTGAAATTATCTTAAATTATGTGCTTTATTATGATTAAAATTTAAATGCAATCTTATACTGTTTTAGTAAACTAGTAAATTAGATTTTGCACAGTTGGGGTAAATCTGTTGCCTCTTAATAAGATTTTGTTTAGGGGTCAATCCTGAAACAACAACTTCTTCTTCTTCTCCTCTCAGCTCCCCACAGCCAATCATCTGTCTCCCCCTAACCCTAGGATGATTCTTTTTTATAAAAAGAGTTGGTTTGTTAAAATATATATAAATTTATTTATGAAATGTTTGAAGAAGGGCTTGTGTTCTAACCGGCAACTTTTATTTTGCTAGGGGGAAACCTGTATTAGAGAAAGAGTTACAAACAGGGTAAATTAAATAATAGAAAATAAAGAGAAGACTAATAATAAAGAGCTTATAGTGTCCTTATTATTCGCCTAACACATACACACACACACACACACACACAAAATAGTTAAATATACAAAACGATAACTAATAAACATCAACATCAAATATCTGCAGATCTGTTAAACGGTGATGTAGGCAGTTGCCTAGGCCGCTCTTACACCCATACTCATTCATTTATTCACTCATCTTCTATATGCGCTTTTGAGGGTCCTTTCTTTGTGGAGTTTGCATGTTCTCCCCGTGCCTACGTGGGTTTACTCCGGGTTCTTTGGTTTCCTCCCACAGTCCAAAAACATGTATGTTAGATCGATTGGGGGTGTATCTTGGATTCACTTGCTATTTTGGCACAAACCTCTCATAAGGAAAGGCTACTCTGATCAGCTATGTCATATGTACGAACTAAAACATTAAATCAATCATTTCTTTAAAATTCAAATGTTAGTGTAGTATTTTTAATTTACTTCTACTTATTACCACTAGAGAGAGCTCAAGCAACATGGTTGAACTGTGGGTCGCATCTTACAGTATGAACATCCAAGTCCATTTCATTGAATGTTTTTAAACGTCCACATACTACATACTAATTATATTTACCTGAAGATTGTGGGTTTGATTCCCGATCCACCAAGACAACACTGCTGGGCCCCTGAGCAAGGCCCTTAACCCCCAATAATAACCAATAACCGAATAACCTATCCGCCACAAACTGTCATTTTTATATCACTGCTAAAGCCATACACCAACTCACATGATTAGATTAGATTGATTAGACATTTTTGGTAATAATACGCTTACTGAATGTATAGAAATCTATCTGGACAAAAGTGCGTTTTTTTCCATACTGTTGCTACAAAGTTTGAAGAAAAAAATATTGTAGCTTTATATTAGTTTGTGAGACTAAATCTGGAATAAAATGTGCAAAATGCACATATGAATGTGACGGTCAGATAACCTGATATTCTGTCTGTCTGTCTGTCTCATGTCCTCATTTTCTATATCTCTATACCTATAATTACTATAAATACTACAAACTAAAAATTTCTAAAAGGTCTTTTGGTTCTGTCTAATGTCACTGGGATTCATGAAACATTATTCCACCAGGCCACCAAAGTACAACCTTGAGACTTGTTTATTTAGACCCTGTTCTCTGTTTTTGTTCTGTGTTTGTTGTGTAGCCTTGACGTGTCAGATGTGTGACAGCCGGTTTCGGCTCTCTCGCAACATTCCTGTAGTCCTGGTGACCCCCCCACTTGCACGGACATCCCTTATTTTTGTCTATAAAAGGTGGCAACACTAATCAACACCTATCTGTAAGTTTCAATTACACCTTGATTAGTTGATTCAGGTATGTTTGATTAAGGTTGGAACTCTGCAGGACACCAGCCCTCCAGGATCGAGCTTGGACACCTCTGCTCTAGTGAGAACCCTAAATATGATCCAAATCATGCTCCCAAAGCACTTTAATTTTATTTAAAGGTAGCTTAATACATTACCCTTAAATAAAATAAATAAATGGTTGACGTAAAAATATAGTACACTATTGCCTAATGCGAGGGTGGCCAAACTCGGTCCTGGAGGGTGGGTGTCCTGCAGAGTTTACCCTAATGGGTATTTGCCACACTAGCACATTTACAATATGGTATACTAATGTTACCCTTATACTAATTTATCAGCTGGTCTGTGAAAAAAACGCATGCAAAGTAGTTAGGTTTTAATGAAAATTTCACGAATCAGTGAATTCATGAATCCAGAAACGCAAATACACAAGGTATCACTGTATATACAGTATTTCTGTACTGCAGATTTGTGACAGTTTGTGCCGATTTGTTAATGTTCAAAGTTTGAATCTGCTTATTAAAGGCAAAAACAGGCCATAAATATATTTAGAAAGTTTTATAATAATTAATAATTACCTGAATTAAATAAATTGAATGAATCCATAGGATGCCATATAAGCAACCACCTGGACCGTCTACTGTGAATTTATGAGGGTTTCCTGTCACTTCTGGAACTCCACAGTGGGTAAATGGACAAGGAAATTTCCTGGAATGACGCAGGCTGTAAAGTTTGCTTACACCCTAAATTGGAGTAGGAAAATGCAGAAAACATTTTTTTAATGGCCTCGCCTACATTTATTTTAATTATAATTATCATTAATAATAAGACTACAGTGAAAATGTTGTCCTCAGTTTGTCCCATTACGAGTTTAATGATAAAACTGTGTCTTTTCATGTGAATGATTAATATATATGTTGGAAAATAACCATTGAATAATTAATTGAGATCTACAATACCGAACAAATCCATTGATATAAATATTAATAATAATAAAATAATAAAAACACTCTTTTGCCCCCCTTTTTTCACCCAATCAATACATTACAGCCAAATTAAACTGTGCTGTGCTGTGGAGCACCCAGCGTGGAGGCAAGGTAAGTGTTTTTAACAGGCGTTTTTACTCTAAGTGCAAAACAGACAGTGCGGCACACTGAGTAAACCTGGCACCACAGTAACACTTCTATGTCACATGTATACACGACACATGTTTAGTATCTTATACTCAGGAAATGAGCCTTAAAAATATTTTGAGGTCATCATGGAATTATTTTTTTTTTTTAACTTTCTTTCACATAATCAGTTCGTGCTACACTAATGATTAAATGTCCTTATATAAATGGTTCACCAAAAAAATCCACAAATTTAATAACGCTCACTGTCTGCCAAATGCTGTAAATATAAAATCATATACAATAACAGAATCATTTACCCCAACTAGGCCTGCTGTGCAATAGAGCTTAGGGTTAGGGTTGACCCTCGATACATATTGACACTTGCCAAACGTCGCATGGCTTCTATAAGTTTTTAGTTATTTTTAATTAAATATTTATTTAAAATATGTTAAAGAAAGTAAGTAAATTTGTGATTAATAAAAAAAAAAAACTTGTTTGCCTTAACTCAAGGTCACAGGGATCTGCTGGAGTCTATCCCAACCGTCTCTGAAAGGGCGAAAGGCAGGAGGGGGACACCCTGGATAGGCCACCAGTCCATCACAGGGCCACACACACACACACTCACTCCTATGGGCAGTTTAGAATCACTAATCAATCTAACATACATGTTTTTGGACTGTGGGAGGAAACTGGAGAACCCGGAGTAAACCCACACATGCACAGGGAGAACATGCAAACTCCTCATAGAAAGGTCTCTGCCCAGAAATCGAACCCATGACCTTTTTTCTGTAAGGCTAAGATGCTAACCACAAAGTCACCGTGCTGCCCAAATTTTAGCCAAAATTATCATATAATAATAATAATAAAAACGGGGCTTACTAAATTACTAGCCTGACTCTTAGGGTTATTTTTTCTTCCATTTGGACCTACCAAAATATATCCGCACTTCCTGTCGGGAATCTTATATTAAAGAAAAATATACTTCAATGCTTTTGAAATCGCTTAGAAATATAGTTGGGTAATTTTGTTGTTTGTAATTTTCAAGTATAGAGGAGCTATAATCAACATTTAGGGTATTCAAATGGCGGTACTGACATCAATGATACTTTAGTGATGTCAGTGATGCATTAGATCTGTTACGCACCAGGTCCTTTGACATCGTCTTGTCCATCATTACTATCCTTGTGTAACAAGTGAAATCTCATACTGCAAGCTTAAACATGTGGCAGAGATACACACATATGCAGTGAAGAGAACTGTGAATATTACTAACATCTGAAATAGAATATTGAGTTAGAACAAATTTTCTGTATCGATGATTGTAATTTTATTATTTTCTAGGATCCTTATTTGTGTTTGGAAAATGTTTTTTTAAGTTTTGTCTCCTTTACAATACATTAAAAATAGTGTTTTCTTTTTTAATTTAGGCTACTTTAATTCTTTTCGGGCTACCCAAACTCGAACCTGTGCCTACCAGGTTTTTTTTAGGGTTTTTCCCTTTGTAGGTATTTCTAACACAACTAAAGTGGAATACGGAAATCCGCATTAAAACATTTCATTCCAATTGCCCTGTCCACAGATGCCCCACCTGAATATTTTAAAGCTAATGTACTTCTGCCAAGCCTTTAAGCCCAATAAAAAAATAAACAAAAGAACAATATAATGATTGTGACTTCACGTGGCTAACCTATGAGGAAATAAACTCTGTGTCAGTATGGAAACCCGTTCCTGCCACGGGTGAGGATAAAAAATAATTCTGGTCATAATAATGAGATAACATAAAAGTTAGGTTGAGAAGCATTTTTTTTGTTGTTTAACTCGTAATTTAAATCAGAATTACTATTTAGATTATTATTCATGAGTTGCTTTGCATTGACTATCTATGAGTAAATACTAGCCCGGGTACAGGGTGGGATATGTGGCTTATTTATGCATGCACACTTGGTGGTGATCAGTGATTTATAAGTGGTTTTTGGTACACGTACACTTTTAGTAAGGATCCTATGCACAGTTTTATAAATGAAGCCACTGATATTTGTAGTCTCAGTGTTTAAGTCCAGGCTAAAAACCTATTTATTTAGTCAAGCATTTTGTATTGCTTCACCTTACACATCTGGGGGACTAATGGTTGTTGAGTATTATGGTGATCTGGTATGTTTAGATGCTGTCGTCCCCTCTCTTATTGATCACGGTATTGATGATGAGAGCGACTGGTTGCTTAACATATCAGGGAGCCCTCATGTCTTTGTTTCCCTCTGGTTCTCCTTTTAGTTATGTTGTCCTAGTTAGTCTTGCTGGAGTCCATGCTTGCACTCTACATTAAATACACAATCACTCCATACACCGTGATTACAATGTCACTTAACTGTTTTCCTTCTTTTTTGTCTTTGTTTCTTCCCCTCTCTCTCACTCTCTCTCACTGTCGAGCTACATATGCCACAACGGAGCTGTATTCCAGACCCAGATCTCCACTCCGGACCTGTCAGACCCTTCCTTGTGACCCGCCTTCAGTTGATGATTATATCACCAGGGTGACTAAGGATGTTCCACTCTGCCATAAAGACGTTCCAGCTGTTCTTTAAGGACTTACGATTTAAGTTGCTTACACACACACAGTGTAACCACATTGTGAATAGTGGATATAGAAGATGACTTGACTTGACTTGACTTGACTTAGCTTGACATTAACACTAACACAACCCTTGACGTAGATTCACCAGGAAGTGGTATACAAACACTTACAAAGGCAGCAAAGCGGCTAGATCTACACTAAACTAAGAGGGAACGCATAAACTAAACACAATAAGTAACACATAACCTAAACTAACTAACGAGAACATGACACATGGACAAGGGGATCAAATGACAGGAAGACAAGAGGAACATACATCACATGACAAGGACTGATAGAGGAAACATACAAAAGGCATGAACAAAGAACACAAACATAATATGAACATGTAACACGAAACATTAAATATTATTTTATATTAAACATTATATTAGTTTCGTTCTTCCTCCTTTAAAGCTGCTGTTTGCTTAAAAGTCACTAAAGGATTGCCAAATTCGACTCCATGTGCCTCTTTTAGTAAAGTTAGTATTTTATGATATTCGTTTAAAATACATAGAGGTGTGCATCAGCAGAATTACAAAGGTTTTTTTTTCTGTTATGAGACGTTAAATCACGAAGAGGAAGTTGATCATTATTACAAAAAAAAAACTTCCTCATTATGACTTAGGAAATCTTTTTTTTTTCTAAACTGTGGCGGAAACGGACATACATATGTTATTAAACTAAATATGAAGAGAAAATGTCTGCCAAATGTCATACATTTTTACATATTTACCCATATTTAACCTATGAAATAGTGTTTGAGCGTGTGTGAGAATTGCAAATATTGCTGACATCTGGAATAGGATATTCAGTTAGAAATAAATATTTGTATTGATGATTGTAATTTTATTTATTAGTTATTAATTATGATTAATATAATATAATATTTATCAGTGTTTTTTTAATAGTAAATATAATTTGCAGGAGTGGAACTTTTCCTATTAAGTATTTGACCTTGAATCCACTAAGATTAAATCTGTTTATAAATATGTCCACATATGCTACCTTTCCTTGACCGGGTGAGGTATCTGGAGAAAAACAGCTGGTTTAATATTGATTACTTTGGTGCCAAAACATCACACACCTGTCTTTCAGACCTGGTTAACTCTTAGGAAAAGCTACAAAATATATCATAGTCGTGGTGGAGCTGGGAATCAAACCCACAACCTTCGGGTTGGTAATCCAATGCCTTCACCATGAGCCACCACTTCTCCATATTTGATATATTAAATTTAACGCAGATGTACCACAATCATTCTAAAAACTTTTATTCTTTCGAGAAGTTGCTCGTATGTCAAATTAGTTTTCCCCATTGGAAGGAATTCATTTATTCATTCATCTTCTATACCCGCTTATTCCCTAATTCAGGTTCAAGGGGATCAGCTGGAGTCAGCCATCTCTAAAAGGGCAATAGGAAGGAGATGCTGGGTGGATGTTACGGCGTTCACTGTGGCTACGCCAACTAGCGGTTGGTTGTCTGAAGCTGCCTGCCACTGTTTTAATCATCATCACCATCATCTGGTAATTTTTTTTTCTATATCACAATATATATATATATATTTAAATTACGCATTTATCACAACGTAAAACTCACACACAACATGCTAATCTAATTAAGTGCAATGATAATGTGCTTAATTTCAAGCAACTCATCATCTGTGGTTAATGTGGTCACTTAGAAATGTAACTTACATTTATAGTATTTGGCAGACACCCTTATTCAGAGCAACTTACAATAATCTCAGGTATACACCTGAGCAATTGAGGGTTAAGGGCCTTGTTCAGGGGCCCAACACGGAAAAACGAACCCACAATATTCAGGTTGGTAGTCAAACACCTTAACCATGAGCCACCAATTCCCCATGTGATATTTTTTTTCCATTCCATGAACTTGAAAAAATATCTGTATATGCAAGCTGTTTTTTTTCCCATACAAACCTACAGTCACGTTGCCAGAGTGGTCAATAAGTAACAATGTGTAACAGTGACACACAGCAATATTATTGCTGTGTAGGTGTGTGTGTGTGCACCTGTGTGTATTTAAAAGCAAAATTTTGGTGCATATTACTCTTAAAAACACAATTTTACCCAACATGATTTATCTCCTCATTCTCCTGCCAGCCTTCTCTCTGTCTGAAGTGACCAGTTTTACAAGATGTCCTCAGTTTTTTTTCAGAGAATTTTTTCCTACAATATTGAAGGATTTTCGCATCGCCAAGCGTTATGAACAGATATGCCAGTGCAGCCTGGACGCAAATGACAGGCCGCAATATTTCTACGCTACTCTTTATGACACTATAAACAAAATCCCTGTTTACTCAGCTTACGTGTGTTTCACACAATGCTGTGGTTAAAAGGGAGGTCAATTGGAAAGTGGAACCTCAGGTAAGAAATTTACTATAAATTTACTATGTTTTATTATTATTTTTTTAAATAAATAATTATCCAAAAGTTTGTAGGCACTATTATTATTATTAGTAGTAGTAGTAGTAGTAGTAGTATTGCTGTTGTTGTGTAATAGAAAAAAGATTATTAAAGCTATACTTTGAAAAAAAAATGAATTTTTACAGATTGATGACTATAATTAGGGCTGGACGATATGTAATCTCAATAATTTTTTTCCATATGGATCAATAGCAACATATTGCCAGGCTGCCAGCATTACAAGTGTATCATAACAATGACTGAGGCCAAAAAAAATCGTGGGTTTATTAATGATTTTTGTAAAGTATAGTTTTTTATCACCAAACACAAATTTTTGACCTTAATAAATGAAACACAACACAAACAATGAAATAAACGCAACACAAAATAGATCACTTTTATTCCAGAAGTAAACACAAGGCAGTAGAGACTGCAAACTTAAACGTAGAGTCTTTGAAACGAATGGAGAACTTACATTTACAGCATTTATACAACTGAGCAATTGGGGGTTAAGGGTCTTGCTCAGGGGCCCAGCAATGGTAGATTGGTGGAGCTGGGAATTGATCCTACAGTCTTTGGGTTGGTAGTTCAACACCTTAAACTTTTTAAAATTCGTAAAATTTTCTGTGCTGTATGACAAAGATTTCAATCGTGGAATGCATGTCCCTCTGGGAGGGCAGTGAAATGGTAACGGGTTTTAATCCAAATCGAGTAAAAATGTCCAAAGCTCATCCTCGTTATCTACATAAGGTTTATCGCGATTCGATATGATATCAGGTTTTATCCCAGCCGTAGATATAATCTAGCTATTTTCCAAAAATACAATTATTGTATCATATTTTGCTCTATAAAACTTTTTTTACCCAATACACAAACTATTTTGTAAATGAACAGTTACTCTTTCTTTTTATTTTTGAAGCTGGATAAAGGAAACGTTATGTGTATGACAACTCAGCGCCACATCCCACCCTCCACACAAGGGAAGAGACAGGCCCTTAACAGTGACTATGGAAACTCTTCATATGAAAAGGGTCACCTATTTCCAGTTTTGCACACACACAACAGGGAGACAATGCTGGCCACCTTCACTTTAACCAACGCAGCTCCACAATATTTCAAATTCAACCGTGGTATCTGGAAAGCACATGAGGGAAATCTGGTCCCAAAATTGAAGAAATGTAAGACCGCTTACGTGGTCACAGGGGTAATTCCTGGTCAAGAAAGCATTGGAAAGGGTGTAAAAGTGGCAAAATTTTTATGGAACGCCTACTGCTGCATTACCGCTGATAATTCAACAAGCTCAGAGGGCTTCTTGGGACCTAATTACAAAAACGAGGTGACGACCTACACTAAATTGAGGGAGCTAGAAAATGTACTGGAAAATTATTATGACCCAGAATTCAGTATCTTCCAAAACTTATGCTAATATTAATTCTAACCATCGAGTATAACAAATATGTAATAACAATGTAATAAAATAATAATTAACTTGATTTTGGTGTTAATTCCTAGAAGGCAAATGATATGTTTTAGGCTAATAAATGCAGATGTAGGATTTTGTATGCTTTGCTACAAAGGTAGGAATCTATAGGCTGAGCTGTGCTAATAACATGGTAGAATACAGGACAATACATTGGACAACAGGAATTAGGTGTGGTTCCATCGTGCACTGTGTCTAAAAAATTGACCATTGTTAATTATAATGTCATGTCCAAACCAGAATTTGTCCATTAAACAATTCCAGCAGGTTTATGTATGGATATTAGACACTGTCTTCATGACGATCTTTGCAAAGACTGGTAAATGTTCTGTAATTCTACATGAATGTGTTCAAAATGTTTTCAATTAAACACTGCATATAAATCAATGTATGTTTTTATTTTTTATAACACAAAAACAGGACAATGATATTCTGTAGATGCAAATTAGATAACATCACTTTATATAGCTTTTATTGTTAAAAGAAGCCTATTTTATAGGCATCAGATAAAATAGAAATTTACATTTACAGCATTTGGCAGACGTCCTTATCCAGAGCTATTTACATTCATCTCTTTTATACAACTGAGCAATTTGGGGTTAAGAGCCTTGCTCAAGGGCCCAACAGTGACAACTTGGTGGTGCTGGGCATCAAGCCCAAATCTTTCATGAAGCAGGTACACCCTAAACACTGTTCTACCACTTTCCCACATTTTGTAATTAAAACTCTACACGGTACATGGTACAAAATTCAAAGTTTTTGGGGTGAATCGAGTATTACTGTATTTTTGCACCAAATATTTTTTAATACAGCCTGAGCAATTTTTATACAAATATACATAAAGTATTTTATATAACAGGAGTGCAGAGAAGCACTTTATTGTCAGCGGATACAAAAAAGCGGATATTTTTATTGCAAACCATGAATAGATGTACAGTCTGGAAGAACTTGTTACGGTTCTATTATGATTTTCCATGATTGTTAATCAGAAATCAGTTGAATGAAAGAGAAACTTGCTGAAACTCAACTGTTCCCATTGTTCTGTGACTCTCTGCTCTTCTTGTCCAGTATGAAAGGAAGAATTCCCATTCTCCTTTATTTCGTTCCAGTTCTTTCGAAAGTTTTCCTGTTTCATTTTCAGAACCTGTTTCCTTTCCTCCTCCATCTCTGCTTGCTGCTTTTCTAAAATGTCCCACTTTTTTCTCAGCTCCTTTTTTTCTTTTTCCAATAGCTTTTCTTTGCTTTCCAGTTCTTTCCACTTATCTTCTAGCTTGTCCTCGTGTATAAGTTGGTCTCCTTTATTTATTTCACACATCTGAAGCACTCTGTCTTTTTCTAAAAAAGAAAAAAAAATAACAGGTGGACATATAATCAATTTAATACAAAGACCACCAGACAGTGAGTTTGGTACGGCAATAATGTAATAATGTCTTGCTAGCTAACTAGCTAGTTGGGTGTCTTTACACAGTATAGGGAAGTATATACCAACCACTAGATACGTACGTTTTTATAGCATGGTTACGGGTAGTATGGGGTAGTACTACATCTCCTAACTTGCTAACATTGTCACGTGACATACAATGTCACAGCAGCGTGAATTTAAAATTGGTTAACGTTTAACTTGAATGATGTTTAACTACAATTTAACTTTAAGGAACAACATTTTTTTTCTTTATAGCTACTTAAAGCCGTTAAAAAATTTTTCACGTCGCCGTTTTCGGTTTTCCGCATATGATAAGTCGTCTCTCCTGCGGCCTCATTTGTTCACTGTTAAACTGATTTCTGATACAAATTGCGATCTTTGTCTTTATCTTTATAAAGTCAGGGATACGGTAATAGTGCAATTTACTGTGTATATCAGTGGTGTGCAGTCGAGGTCAGTAAGTCCTTCTCTGCTGCCTAAACACTGTCAGAATCTGACCTACAGAATCATACCTAAATTCTGATATATGTTCCATTAAATTGTATTAATTTATTCACAACAGTTTATTCTCCTCATTTCGTAGTGTTTCTCTGGCTGCACTGCTTCCAGAGGCTGTTAGATTTTTTTGTCCAATCAGATTTCAGTTTCTATGTGCTGCCATGTTAATCTAATCTGCCAAAGACTTCAAAATCAGTAGTGCTGCCCACTTAATTTAAACTATATTAGTAGTGAATTTACATCAGCATTTTTCTGTCCTCTGATTGGTTGATCAGAGTAAATTTTACATCCTAGCACAGACTAGCAAAACTCGTCTGTACAGTTGAATTAGAATTTTTACACCCACAATGACGGGCGGAGGAAAAGAAATGAACTTGGTCTCGGACATACTTAAAAATACCTTTTAAGGCAGCTTTTTCAGGAAAAGTTAGACATCGTGAGGAGAGGTCGGCTAACCCCGAAGATAACTAGCTTGTCTCAGCATTGGAAACAGTTTGTTCACCGGTTCCAGACCAGTACGACAACCAGTAACACTGACTTACAGCCTTCAGATGATAAATGTGGTACAGTTGCGGTTTTAGTGTAGAGGTTTGGAGTTTTGTTAACAGGGTGTCTTGCTTTAATAAAAATGGTATTGATGGTTTCTATAATTGCCATATGATAGTGGTGGTATAAAGAGGTGCAATACAATACAAAATATACATTTAATTGCTAACGAGCATTGGATAAACAGGTCCAATAAAGAATGGTGGTTTGGAATGGAGGATTGACTGACCTAGCTCACGATGAAGCAAAGGTTCACAGTAGAATAATGTGTTGTATAACCCGGCACTTTGTTTTATCCCATGCTTCTCCAAAACTCTGAACAAGGCATGCATCCTGGCCTCGCTTGCTTCCTCTTCACACACCTGGAAATACTCTTCTTCCGTGATCAGACCCTGATTGAACATTCGGTTGGCCAGTGGCTCCACCTGCCTCACCAATTCAATGAGCCTCTGTCTTACCGCATGCACATATAGAGCATGCTCTGAAAAGGAGAAAGAACGGTATGTGAATTTGAAGGACTGGCACAGTCTTGTGTCAGTATTGTGAGTACAAATGCGATAAGAGATTAGATAAAAATGTCCAGGCTCGTTCAGGTTGCCAGGTATGATAGGTATGCTGCAAAAGTAGATAAACAAGAAAATGGAACAGAAAAAGTTCACCTCCTGTTATGAAAATGTAAGTAGACTTGACTTGGAGATATTCATAGACAGTGAACAAAAATACAGACAAGACAGACAGACAGACAGACAGATAGACAGATAGATAGATAGATAGATAGATA
Source organism: Bagarius yarrelli (assembly GCA_005784505.1). NCBI lineage: Eukaryota > Metazoa > Chordata > Actinopteri > Siluriformes > Sisoridae > Bagarius > Bagarius yarrelli. Next base: position 1,476,798 of record VCAZ01000150.1, on the reverse strand, counting down.
GATAGGCATAGACAGGCATAGACAGGCATAGACAGACAAAGAGACAGGCATAGAAAGACATACACAGATAGATAGATAGATAGATAGATAGATAGATAGATAGATAGATAGATAGATAGATAGATAGATAGATAGATAGATAGATAGATAGATAGATAGATAGATAGATAGATAGATAGATAGATAGATAGATAGATAGATAGAATTAATGTTTACTTTAAACATTACAAGGAAGTAGTAGTTTCATAGCTGCTGGCACCAGTCTGACCAGTTTGTAATTCTTTAGAAACTGTTAATGACCTGGGAATTTCCACACATATCAGTCAGGACTTTAATAAGTGAGTTCAAATGTTAGTTTGACAAGAGATTAGATTAAAATGTATAGGCTGGTACAGGTTTAACTAGATTTAACTTAAAAATAGAGACAACAGATTACTTTGTATTTTACAAACACAAACTTGAGATCAGTGTTAAACAATAAAAAATAAAACATAATCCCATTTTACACTAACTCAGGGGAAAGGGAAAGAGAGTATTTTTGCATATGCAGTATAGATAGACAGATATGTAGATACATGTGTAGACAGCCAAACAGACATAGATAGATAGATAGATAGATAGATAGATAGATAGATAGATAGATAGATAGATAGATATAGATAATAGATAGATAGATAGATAGATAGATAGATAGATAGATAGATAGATAGATAGATAGATAGATAGATAGATAGATAGAATTAATGTTTACTTTAAACATTACAAGGAAGTAGTAGTTTCATAGCTGCTGGCACCAGTCTGACCAGTTTGTAATTCTTTAGAAACTGTTAATGACCTGGGAATTTCCACACATATCAGTCAGGACTTTAATAAGTGAGTTCAAATGTTAGTTTGACAAGAGATTAGATTAAAATGTATAGGCTGGTACAGGTTTAACTAGATTTAACTTAAAAATAGAGACAACAGATTACTTTGTATTTTACAAACACAAACTTGAGATCAGTGTTAAACAATAAAAAATAAAACATAATCCCATTTTACACTAACTCAGGGGAAAGGGAAAGAGAGTATTTTTGCATATGCAGTATAGATAGACAGATATGTAGATACATGTGTAGACAGCCAAACAGACATAGATAGATAGATAGATAGATAGATAGATAGATAGATAGATAGATAGATAGATAGATAGATAGATAGATAGATAGATAGATAGATAGATAGATAGATAGATAGATAGATAGATAGGAGTGTATCATACCCATCTGCAGAGTGAGCTCAGGTTCATGCTCCAGTAGTAATCTGTAAAGAGCTTCTTTCCCCTGTTGTCCTTTGCAAGACAGCACGTGTAGAAGCTGCTTCATTCTCTCCTGAGAGCTTGGACATGCTACAATAGCTGTGTATTTGTCCTCACTCAGCAGACCCTGGTTGAGCAAAGCTTTACATATCCGCCGTGTCTCATTCACCCTCTCAACCAGTTCGTCTTTACAGCTGACTATGAAGTCTGCACAGAAATAACACATTATAAAATTAGATCATTCTTTATTTATATTGCACATCATATATATTGTGTATATATATACATTTACAAGACAGCGTGTATATATCTTACACACAGTATCTCTAATATAATAATAATATTGCACATTGCACATAAAATAATATACAATAAAATTAAATTAAATGTAATTCAAAAAAAGGATTTACAAATATAAAATACTGATTAACTAAAATTGTTTGTATTATGGAGGAATGTTAGTGCACATTAAATATATATACTACACACAGTATAATACTAATAATGTAATAATAATATTGCAGATATCAATATTGCGATAAGCCACAATTAAAATTTTGTAAACATAAATACTTTAAGGTAAATTCTCCAGGAGAATTAAAATGATAAGGCAATTTGGCAAACACACTAAGAACATTTGGATTCGAGTTTAAACAACGGAACCTGAAAATAAAGATTAGAGTTTAAGCTTTAGAATGTCATTTTAACAAATTTAAGACATTTCCAACTACTGCACAATATATCGAAAAAAATCCGAATATTGCAAATGTGCATATTGCGATGGTCAGTTATGTCCTATTTGTGGCGCATTGGAAGACAAAATCAGAATTAGGTCACATGAGACATGCAGTGTAAATGTGACCTGTTTATTTGTTGTGTTGTGAATGTTTGACTTTTTTTTTTCCTTAATGTTCACACCCTGCCCTGGTTGTACAGTGAGTGACACTTTAATTTAGGGCGGTGATCATAAGAATGGATTACACATAAATGGCATAAATGAAACTGACACTTTAATAAGAAGTGCTAAATGGTCAGGTTTCAACTGTTACAAGGATGGCTTTTATTATCTATTATTGTCTGTGGATGCTAAACGAACTGCTAACAGGGTTTCTATATGTAACGTGTTTGGTTCCAAATACTTTAACCTTCACATCAACTTTAATCTGGATTTGACCTGAAAACCACAGTTAATTTTACATTTTATATTAAGTTCACCTGTACATACTATCCTGTTTTAGATTTTTAACTGTGTGTGATGTCTGTCGAGTCTGTGGTCAAATAATCATATCACTTACACATGTTTATTAATTCTTAAGAACGGAATGTACTGTGGAAAACAATGGTCTACTGAAAATATGTGCTGGATGACTTACGTGTGTGCATTTCTTATCTGATGTCCATTAATGTATTTTTTGTTTCGTTATGCGTCACCAGCACATACTATACACTTGTTTTGTAACACTAGGATTTTGGAACACTGTCTTGCAATCTTTCAGTCACTTAACTATCATCTGACCCAACCTGCCATGGAATAATAAAGTAAGAAAGAATTATTTTGTATTCTATATAATTGGATGAGGTGAGGATAGACGTGTATTATAAAATCACAGGATGAAGAACGTTCAGTACATTATTATTGTGGATCACAGTTTTCACATGAAGACCCATATACTATAGTATTGTAGAGTAACTTCACTTTAGAACCTGTAATAAAAATTTTCTGAGGTAAATATGGTAGTATATTTAAACTTTACCAGAGGTTCAGGTACCAGAGGTTGTGGTTATTCTACTCCACTTGTTCTAGTAACTCGACTATAGTCAAATAAACTAATGACTCCATTAATGACTAGAGTCAATTTTCTACAACTCTATTATACCGTATGTGTGAAAACCTTCACAGCACAAATCACAACAAAAAGTGGATCAACGCAACACACAAAATCCCTCAAATGAATCAAACCGAACAACATGTTAACAAACGCTTCATTTTTGATTGCGGATTTTTGTGGAAAATCTTCACTGCATTGTTGAACTTTGGTGGAATCAATGATCTGACATTGCTGTCCATTAGAAATGGGAATCTGGTCTTTCCCACTGGAACACACTGTTCCCCATTAACAACTCGGTTCCCCATAGAACCACTCTTTCAAATATTGTTGATCAGTTCACTACAGTTCTTTCTATAGTTTGGTGTAAACATTAAGCGAGTGTAAATACTATAATAAACTAAATCCTTTAGTAAAGACTAGAATATCATCCAGTTTATCACCGTCTTCCAGTTTACTACAGTAACTTAAAGTAAAGTTTACTACAGTATTTACTCCAGTTTATCAATTCACTACAGTTAATATTATAGTACACTGCGGGATGACGGACAAAATACTCTCATATAACCACACTATACTACAATTTACTACATCTTACTGCAGGAAATCCTGAACTATACTACTGAACTATATTTTCATGTGTGAATAAAAGTTCTTATTCTAAAATAGAAAAAGGATATAAATAATTGGTTTGAATAACAACTAGTTTATGTATCAGTCATGTAATTCAGAGAAGAGATTTGTCTTTGTCCCCTGATTTTTTTTTTTTTTTTTACAAATAAACCTTCACAAGCGAGTTTTTATATATAAAATGTCCTATTTACACACTACTGTACATGCCTGTATGTATTTTGCACTATTTTCTATAATTGTTTGAACAAATATACAATGACTGGATGTACAGTGTTTAGCTGATTACTCCATCATCCTAGGGAAATATCACCGTTTGAGAAACAGTAGGTAGGGTTAGATGATACTAAACTGCTTTACTAAATTCAATAGTGCGAATTTAGTGGTTGTGAGTGGTTTGTATATTAGCCATACTATTCTTTATTACTTTCTTAATTAATTTCTTACCTTGATATACTGCCATGTTCTTTACTGGGTGCATAATAACTGAAGGACAGAGAAGAAGGTTTCACTCATATAGAATTTTACATTTTACTACACATCATTTTACGTTAACAGCATTTAGCAGACACCTTTAATCACACGACTAACATTTTGATCTCATTTATACAACTGGGGGTTGAGGGCCTTGCTCAGGGGCCCAGCAGTGGCAATTTGTTATAAAATAACATTCAATTGTTTTCAAAACCTTTTTTAACCTATATTCAATTTAATAAAACATTATATTGATTATATTGTAAAATTTACTAAAATTTACCAGCACCTGTGTTACTACAGTTAATAACTGCAGTTCATAACTGTAAAACATTTACATTGAAAAGTTGTTATACTCAAACCAGTAAGTTCTGTTCTTTTTCTAGAAATAACTTGTATGTTCTGTAGGAAAGTCGATAAAATAAAAGCAATACATTTGCCTAACTGACTGATGGGGAAGTCAAGTGATGTATTTTTACATACAACTATAGCAATTTGAAAGTAGCTTAGTAATCAGTGAAATGCTACAGCTAGCAGTGATTTAAACGGCGCTATCGCTGTTAGTTCATTTATCGACTATCGATCAATAGAGAAGAAATATTCAATTCCGATTCCAAAATAATAGATATGCATTGTATTTTTTTCGATGTAAACGATGCAAAATCTGTTTAGGGTTTATTAAATACTTAAAGTTTGGATTAGTTAATAAATCAATAACCTGATTAATTTTAATACAAATAATTTTGTGCAAGCACAAAATTTATAAAAAAAAAAACAACATTTTGCCAAATTTTTAAATTTGAGGCTTCTGTAGTATATTAATAGCTAGAGCTTTATTGTGATTTAATTAACAGCATTTGTCAGACATCCTTATCCAGAGTGACTTACATTTATCTCTTTTATACAACTGAGCAATTTGGGGTTAAAGGGCCCAACAGTTGTGGCATGGTGAAGCTGGGAATCAAACCCACAACCTTCAGGTTGGTAGTCCAACACCTTAACCATGAGCTACCACTTACTCCCGCTTTAATTCAATGTACATTTTCTAAACATTATTTGAATCATAATTATACCTTAGAAGCAAAGATTGTATGAATAAACAGATCTAAATGCACTTTTAAAAAAGATTACAAAAAGATTTAATGTTTATGATATTCTAATTTTTACATTAAAACTTAACAAATAGTGCCTAATAAATAAATACTACTAAGATTTTATTTACTATTTACTCTTACAGCTTATGTGTACTAAAGCTAAATACTTGAAGAAAGATTTTATAGTATTAAAGTAGGCTTGGGTCAACAAAGCTCAAAATCGTACATTTATATAAGATTTCTTACCTTTCAGCTTCTTTGCTCCGGTTAGTCGTGTCCCCTTTAAGCTCGTGTTGTGAATGTATGTCAAGCCAATGTTTTGTTAACTGCTTTCTGTTGTGCGTCTGGCTTTTATACCCACAACTGTAATGCTTCTTCTCATGTAGTGATTAAGGCTAAATTCTGACTCACTGCAAATGTTCCGCTCACATTAGCTGTCACATACAGAAATGCCACAAAACCTGATTATCCTGTTTCTCCTATACAGAGACCTAACTGCAAAAGTTTTGGCATATTTTTTTTTTTATATATGTAACATGAAAAGGAGTATCGGATAATCTCCAGCAAATTATTTTGATTATTTTAATTTTTACATTTTATATTGAAAAGTTTGTACACACCATGTCAACATATCACTATGTCCGTTGTTTTGAACACCAAAATTTAAGTATAGTAACACCATTTTTGTTTAGGCAGGGGTTAATTTCTAATTTTGTTAATGAAAATAATTTAGAACAAGTGCAGTACTATGACTTAGTGGTTTGCACTGTTGCCTTACAGCAATAAGGTCCCGGGTTCGATTCCAGAGCAGCGGTCTTTCTGTGTGCAGTTCTCCCCGTGCTTGCGTGGGTTTACTCCGGGTTCTCCGGTTTCCTCCTACAGTCCAGAAACATGTATGTTAGATTGATTGCTGATTCTGAATTGGTGATTCCAAATTGGTGACCTGTCCAGGGTTTCCCCCTCCTGCCTTTCACCCTTCCAGAGTCGGCTGGGATAAACTCCAGGAGATCCCTGTGACCCCTCGGTTTTAGTTACTTTTCTTACAGAAATAGTGCCAAGGTGCAATAATACTGTGTTTTTTTTATTCTGTTAGTTATCTAATTATTAAAAAACTATATTATAGTTACAAAAATAATATAGTTAGAATGTAAAAACCGGAATAAATGTGTATAATAAAACCTACAGTATGCTAACCCTAGAGTACATAATCATTTGGGTCTAAATTCAAAACCTAAAAATACAAGATCTTTAGTGATTTTATTATAATTATTAGTTATAAACATTCACGTCAGAAACATCGGATTTCCAATTTATATTCTTAAACATGTGGTTACATATGTTTTGCCACCTGTTGCCTTTAATTTATACATACGTCCTGGTTACTATTCTTGAAGTATAGTGCTGAAAAAATGCTTCTAGCACTAAGATGTTATGCATAGTATACATACTAATACATGCCTTTATAGTTGAACATAAGTTTGGGCACTGTGCAGCATGCCTTGGTCGATACAGCTGCATCACAGGAGGCCCCAAAACTCACTTCTAATCTGGTAAGGGCTACTGCGATGTTGGTGGCAAAGGCCTACATGGTGGTAGTCTAGGCCCTTAACCTGTTTGCTTGCAATGGCTGTGATGTAGGCATATCAAGTCAACCTGCTGGAAGATTTGAATGAGGGAATGCTCTCAGTTTCCCAAGGAAACAAGATGCCGCATCACGTGGCCATACCCCCGGCATCGGCTTACCTTAGCTGAATGCTCTCATTTAGATTTTGTACATTTGATGACGTCACCTCTCCCAAGACTTGTCGTGATTGTGATGGTTTTCTCCCATTAGTGTGATTAAACAACGTGGGAAGCGTTTCCATAGCATTGTGACGCAGCATCTCGTTCCCTCGGGGAACTGAGGTTACATCCGTAATCACAGAGACGAAACACAACAAAGGCTATTCTATTATTAAAGTAGTTTATGGTGGATTTTTAGCTTTGTTTTTAAATTCTTGTACTTTTGTAAAAGCCAGTAAAAGTGAATTCTTCTATCGCAGAATTTTGTGTGCCGTGTATTTCATTTTTACTTTATTTTATATATCTGACTTTCCAAAATCCCTCTGGCTTATTCAGATGTTAAATAGTGTACAGTTTTACAAAGATTTCTACATGGTCCTTTCAGGCCAATACCTCTATATAAAATCTTCTCACTTTTTTTAGGGAAGATCTTGTCCTAATCTCCAACAGTGGAAAGCTGAGTGAAGCTAAGTGCTTTTTTATAGCCTTTCAGATTTGTAGCAATAATTTCTAACTTCCTAGTCAGTTGCTTGAAGGAGGCTATGGATGTTGTTTGTTAGCAACAGTATTAGAAAAGTCAGACAATTGATTAAGCTCTGAAATTGTCTTTAAATTTTTAGAGCCAATTTTTTACATGTCCAATAAGTACTAAATAAACAAGGCTTAGGAAGTTAATTAAGGTCTAAAGTCCAAATCTTTTACAGTATTTCTTTCTTTTTCTTTTTCTTTCTTTCTTTTAATGTGTTTCCTCACTAAAGTTCATCCAATATGCTCATGAACATGTGCATAGACTGAAATAAAGACCAGGAAAACTAGTTTTTGTTTCTTGTTCTTTTTGTCTTTACATGTTTTCAACATTAGACAAAGTCTGCTTTTTTACTTCTGTTCTATTTTTGTCCACAAGTAATGGTCAAATTAAGACATTTGGTGAATACAGCCTCCTGAACATATAACAAAAGTAATGCATTTGTTTTGTGGTTGTGTTTAGTGTGTGTTCACATATGTCAATTGAAATTTCACCCAATTAAATTTCTTTAAAACAGTTGGATATAAATTTAAAAAAATATTCTTCTCACAAGGGTGCATATAAAAAGACAATCTGTATAAACATATTACTAATAATTTGTAAAACTTGGCTGAAAATGACTGTAAACCCCCAGCCTTGTCCCCCTTTTTATTTTAGTGTATGCTCTTAAAAAAGCATTAACAAGCAACAATGAGAATTTGAAATTGGACAAGAAAAACATTTACAAGGTTAGGAAGCACCATAAAGGCATTATAAAAAGACCAGTCAATTAATGCTGATGTGCCCCTTTAAAGTGTCAAGGGATTGAGATGGATTCCTGTCCCTGAAAGGCAACAAGCCTCCAGAAACAGGAAGTGTTGACCGTGATGTTTGGACACTAAAGCCCTGGATGAACTTTGAACTTCACAATCATGGTCATGAAAATAATAGGGCTAGTGCCAGTCAACATGGTGAAACCCCTGAGATGATAAAAGGAATTTATTCATCATCATCGTCGTCATCGTCGTCGTCATCGTCGTCGTCGTCATCATCGTCGTCGTCGTCATCGTCGTCGTCATCGTCGTCGTCGTCATCATCGTCGTCATCGTCGTCATCGTCATCGTCATCATCATCGTCGTCGTCGTCGTCATCGTCGTCATCATCGTCATCATCATCGTCATCATCATCGTCATCATCATCGTCGTCGTCATCATCGTCGTCGTCATCGTCGTCGTCGTCATCATCGTCATCATCGTCGTCGTCATCGTCGTCGTCGTCATCATCATCGTCGTCGTCATCATCATCATCAAGGTCCATTTTGCCCTCCAGCACATCCTCAATCCAGCTGTCCAGTTCATATGAAGTGGGCATGTCCTCATCATCATCCATCTCCATCCAAACACTGTCAGCCTGTACAACACATACAAAAAAGAGATTTCATTAAAAAAAGCCCAAATAGGTGAAATCTTATAGCAGGTTTTGTTTAGTCTGAAGCATATACAACAAAAGTCCTGTTCATAACTCCAGTCCCTGTTTACACCGTGCAGGGAGAGGAGTTCTGTGGACTGGAGTTAAAAACATCCGGCATACACATTTAACAAACTGCACGTAAATTTTTTATTTAAAAAAAAAAACATTTTTGATGCTTTAGAGCAATTAAACATACAGCAAATAAACAGTTGTGTAAATATGTATAGAAAGAGAAAAAAAGAAAGAGAGAGAGAGGGCGAGAGAGAGATCAGAAAAGCATGCAAGCAGGCAGGCTAGGAGATACACTTGAGATGTTTAGGACGAGACAGCACATTACAAAGTCTTACACTACACAGCTGAGCATTCAGACATTTGGACAGGCATCTTATCACAGCCCTTCAGGCAACAGACTGGTTTGTTAGCATAGGCGATGTTCTTACATCCTTCACATCCACCACACCAATTTGTGGAGAGGAAAGGTCAATGCCAAAGGTGTTTTCCCAGTAGGGCACCAACTAAATGAAAGAGACAAATGAAAAAAAGGATAAGCATCAACAAGACTTGCTAAAACAACTAAGGCTAAGAATTAGTTAAGTCCAAAATAACTAATAATATTATTGAGTGTTTAATTAGGTTGACTTACCATTTACTAACTGATCAAATATTTAATAAGGACATAGGAATAAGAAAGTTGGGTAATTATAAGAGCTTTGACCTGCTAAAGAATTTAAAGCCATGCCCTAATTTTTTTTGCATATTCACTGTTGTTGAAATAGGCTTTAATTCACTATACATTAGTGCTGCTCTTAAATTCAGAGCTCTTAAATTAAACTTGCAACCCAGTTTGCAAACCTTAGGACCTTTGGACTGGCAGCAAAAATTCTGGACTCCATAGCAGACTAGATGAGGGCCACTAAGCTAAACTTATCACTGGGTTAAAGAAATTATAATATAAAGTTCATAAAGTCCATCCAGTTTTTCCAATCGGATTTAATAAGACTTTAGGGTTTAGGATTAGTAGTAGTTTTATAAAGAGTCTCACCAGAGGAAAGTCATCTGGGTCGATCCAGATAATGCTCAGCTCAGGGTTTTCTGTGTTTTCACGGGCGACCTCCTTTAGAATCTCCAGGAATTCAAAACCGTCTAATTAAAAGTTCAATGTTAATTGTAAGGGGAAAAAAACCAAAATGAAATCGAAATAAAATGTGAATTGTTTTATTTAATTGAATCTGAATGCTAGTATTCATAAAATTTGTTTATTGGTCATATTAAGTGATTAGGAAATGCTTTACTATTAAGATATATGCAGGGGTGGGTAGAGTAAGCAAACATTTTACCTGGAGTACAAGTAAAAATTACTCAAGTGACAGTAAAATTATTAATGTTTAAAGTGACTAAGAGAGTAATAATGTATGGAATAATAAGTAGTGAGTTACTAGTTATTTTGGATCTTTTAGTAATTTGTATAATAACAAATATAATTTTTGTATCCATGAATTTTAGCAACTTTCAGTAAAGTTAAAGTGCAGAAGTGCCAAATATATATATATATATATATATATATATATATAATATATAAATATAATATATAAGATGTTTTCTCAGGTTGGATCTGGAATTCCTCTACACTGATATATTAAATTGTTTTGGTTCTATAAAAGGCACATTATGTAACTGTACTTCTTTAATCCTTGGAGTGTATAAATTGATTGAACATGAGGTCGTGTGTGTGTGTCTCTGTCTCTACTATAATTTTCTGGCTTCTTCTATCTCTTCGGTCATTATTATCCGAACTAAAAACGCTTTAATAAAAGCACATACTTCAGACGACTGCAGTCTATCGGAAGACTCGCCATCTCATTATACAGAACATGTTGATGAAAATGAATTATTAAAACTACATTTTTATCATTGAACTTTACTAAGAATGTACAGGCACAGGAACACTTTTACTTAGAACATCAAAGTAAAAGTACATTCTCACAATTAAAAATGAACTTGAAAGTCAAAGTTTTCTCCCTCTTCTTAAAAGAACATTTCGTTTCCCTAAATTCAACTTTTAAGTTAATTTAACTATTTAAATCTATCGCATAACGTTCCACCCCTGTATATATGGAAAACTTTAACGTTATTACCGAAGAATTTCCTCTAATAGTTCTAATGGTCGGGTAAGTGATGACAATTGCATGCAAGTTCTTTTCAAGGTATTTAGTTTAATCTAAGCACAACACAACTTATGAACGGAACACACAGTATTGACCTGGTCTACCATTTAATATTTTACTGTACTTTCCTGGAGTCTTTTTGGAGTTTTTATCTATTCAACTTACCAGGATCGGATTCTTCAGCAAAGGCTACAATGTGTTGGCCGTTAATGTCGTCCTCCTGATAAACAAACACACAAATGAATAATTAAATAAAACAAATAAACAGTCCAGAATTGATTATAATCTAACTAGGTCATTTTAACCGGATGCTTTGGCTAAAAATCATAATTTATGTATATTTGTTTGACTATGAATTCTTACCCAGGTCTCATACATGCTGTGGGGTTCAAGTTTTCTTAAAGTCGGTCTGGTGAAAAGAAAGACAAACGCCGATTTTCATTTAGTCAGTTTTAAACTTTTTAATCATTCTTTTATTTGTATAATCTTTTAATCGACGGAAATTAATTAGCCGCTGGTTTGTATAAAGAAGATAAAATCTACTATGAGTGCAAAGTCTTGCCTGGTAAATCTGTAATTAGGTAACTAGTTCAACTTATCATTTACTAACTGAAAAAATAGTCATAAGGACGTAAGAATAAGAAAGTTAGGTCATTATAAGAGTGAGACATTTAGCTTTGACTTGCCACAGAATTTAAAGCAGAGGGATAAACAGAAAAATTGCTGTGCACTAATTATTTTTTTTTTTTTGCATATTCATTGTTGTTGAGAAAAGGCTTTAATTCACTATACATTCATCTTGAAACACGGAAATTAAAATTGCACCCACGTAATAAAAGGAAAAAATGTCAGGGGAAGAGGGCGGGACCGGAAATCTAGTGAGACTATGATACCAACTTTATACACAAATATACCCTTTTATATAAATAAACTATATATTTTAATTTTGACGTCAATTCTCGATGTCCTGTCTCTTTATCCTATCTTTCTGTTTGTTTTGGTGTGGCTGGTTAAAAGAATGACGTGCTTTACACCCAGAACAGTTGGTGGCAGTAATGGACCAAATTGGTATGCCAATGTTAATAATATAACAATAAAAAATGAAAAGTTTGTATTCCATGCAGTTTGTAGCTGTAAAAATCTTAATCACACATGAAAGCTGGAGGCTAACATTGTTAGGAAATCCTGTCGGTCACATGTGAGAGACATTTTCCCCTGTTTTTTGTGGAACTGGACTGGGACAGTTTTTTTGTGCAAGTGGGACAGCTGAGGTTTAAAAATCCACTCCCGTGTCACACTCCATGTCGTAGGGAAGCACAGTTAATAGGCAGCATCACCATTGCCTATTGAGCAAGAATGGCAAATCACGATAAAGCTTGTTGTTAATGCATTGATCTGTACGTTGCTTTAACACGGCTTCTTGAACAGTTTATCAAAACGTATAAATCCTTCAAAAAAAATAGTAACCAGGTATATTCCTGTAAAGATGTGCAATTAAGATGCCCTCTGTGAGACCCTACCTTTCATGCTCCTCGATGAATTCAACGATCTCCTCCTCACTGTAAGGTCTGCCTGGGATTGCAATGGGCTCTTTCATGAAGGGCTCATAAAAATCCACCTCATTCATTTCCAGTTTCAGTTTGTGGGCAATCTGTACAGATGCAGTAGTCAGGACAGTAAGAAAACACTCAGGTTTCAAATAGAGTTCCATTGTAACTTTCAACTATAGACTTTTTCTGGAAGATTAAAGAATTATTCCACATATTGATGATATCATATCCCATCAGTGCCACATTGAAGGAAAAAAACAGAACTGGGTTGATTGATTCATGCGGAGTAAATGCGGCCTAAGGTACTTTGTTCCAGTTATTTTCCAGCTACTCCTGCCCTACCCACTGTTAACAACCTGGTTCAGGTGTGTTTAGACAGAAGCTGGAAGATAACATCAAATAAGGGTAAAATGGGGAAGACTTAGCTATTTGGTATATCCTAGCCTATGTCTACTATATTTTGTAGTACAACTAAAGCCCGGTTCAGACTACATGATTTTTGTACCAGGTACGACAGTCACCGCCAAACTATGCGCTGCTTACCGACCAATCAAGGAGTGCGATGCAGGGCACTTTGGGAGCTGCAGAAATTCCGTCAACAGTTTTCCGTCAACAGCTAAAAACAAAGCAGCCCTGTGCTCATTAAATTAGAATTAAAATGACAACGAAACTTTCTAAAGACAATCGGTTACTTTTAAAGATACATAAATAAAAAAACGTCACAAATAAATAAATATATACTAAACAATGTGATGCTATTGTCAATGAGAACGTAATGACCACAAGCTTATACCAGTACACACTAGCAGGGTTGCCAGATTAGAGTGGTAAAACCACACATTTTAAATAAAATAAAAGCCCAAAATGCATAGTGTTTAAACTGGGGCAAAAAAATTATTACATATATTACTCCAGTTCATTGTATCAAATAGCAGCACAAATTTTATCAACCAACTCAATGCATTTTTTCTGACGTAAACAAAAGAAGTCCAACTGGGTGGAAACCTGCTCCACAGCATTGGTTGTTGTGCACTGTAACATACTACACAAGATGAAGCGATTGAATCCTGCATCCCGATAAGCATTGACATTAACAAATCCCCACGACACCTTACGTCAAGCAAATTGGGCCACAATTGGGCTTAAATTGTATAATCTGACCGGGCATTAAATAAAACTATCACTATTTGCATAATACATATAGCACAAAACTAAAGTTGCAGCTATTAGACATTAAGCTCGCCTTAACTAAGATAAGAATGTTCCATCAGAAAATATTTCATGACACATGACACGTGTCTATTATTCTATAGCCCTAGTTTTTGTCCTCACTATATAATTTAAATACCTCAGCAATTACTTTAAAAGCATGAAAAGCATGTGATCTATTTTGGAAACTATGCCAGATCAGTGGTATTGTCATTTCAGGACCTTAATACTTATAATTATGTAGAAATGTTTTTAAAACTTTACATTTTTCTAAATTATTTTGAGTATTACCGGAAATATTTAGCAAAAGTAAAATTTACAGTAAATGTTGGGTTTTACTTACTTTTGGACTGAAAGTCGCAAAGAATTTGATAAAGGGATGAAACTCTTCAGCAGCATCGTCATATTCAGTAAAGTCTAAAGCATAAAGAACATTTAGGAGACGAATGAGAGACGAATACATACAGAACATATCCTGGATTGTGTATTTGATAACGGATAAAATAAATGAACAAAACAGACCCCCTGAAAGAGAGATGAAGGCGCCGGGCAATACTTACGTCGGGAATGGTCGTTCTTAAAGTATCCCACCAACTTGATATCCTCATCGAGGTTATGAAAGCCCCTTAGCTCTCGATCATTGTGAATGATCTCCACAGGTTCCTCGATAACCTAAAGGTCGAAATATAATACAGCTCTCAATAATCAGTGAAGTAAAGATATTTTATTTCTACGGAAAAACCTTTTGGTCAGTAAAATGGGTGGAAAAGGAGTTTAGCTAGAAATGCAATCTTCAGTTTAAATGTGCAAACATTCAGTAGAAAGGCTACCAAATATGGGTTGCTTTTTATGGGTTATATGCATTGCTTTTTTTCAAAAATATGTATAAATGATTAATATCTAGCAGAAATAAATCAGCTATCAATCACAGGTAATCAAATTTTTAATTGATATGACCTCGATACTATTGGAACGTAGGAATGGTGGTTTGTTTGAGCCTCATCTGGAATGGAAAGTTCATTATTTTTAATAATCCTAATTATACATAACTCACCAAAACCTCTTTGTACTTTCTGTTATTACTTTCTAGCACCTGAAATCTTTCTTTTTTTTATATTGGAAACTTAAAGACACTATGAAATAAAAGTTCTGCTATTACTCCAGCCAGACAAATAAATATGATGATTATGGTACCACCTATAAACAGAATGACTCACATCGTAAATTCCACCAGCGTTTCTGCAGCCATCTCTCCATCGTACTCAATGATCTCGTCATCAGCAAAGATATAAATGCTGTCAACTTCATCCAAACCTTTGCAAAATTAAGAATAAACGTATTAATATACTATATAGAGTAATAAGGATTTACACAAAAATAATACTAACCCTTTTTATTATATGTCAGTCTGCAAAACTCTGATGTCTTCTAATTCAAGTGGTTATTGTAGTAAAGTACAATCTTTTTTTTTTTTTTTATTATTCATATACATTATGAAGCACTTCTGGAAGTTGCTCAGAAAAAAAGTCTACCAAATCTACCAAATGCCATAGATGTAAAAAGAAATAAAAACAGGGTTTTTAAGTTAAACAACAAGTCTCTTATTTGTCACATATACACAGTGAAATTTGTTTTTTTGCATATCCCATCTTAGAAGGTTGGGGTCAGAGCGCAGGGTCAGCTATGATACAGCACCCCTGGAGAAGAAAGGGTTAAGGGTCTTGCTTAGGGACTCAACAGTGGCTGACTGGCTGTGGAGCTTGAACCCAGGTCTTTCTGGTTTTCCAATCAACACATCAGTGCCGTACATTTGAGCCACCACTGCCCCTTCAGTTAAAAGAATAAATACTATGGAAAGTGTAAGTCATGATGATTCAAGCTAAAGCCAAATTAAAAATTAGACCCAAGTAAAACTCACTTTCCTTAGCTGATACACAGAATAAAGTGTTTCTACAGTTAGAGCCAGAAAAAATGACCGAGCAGAAGGACCAGCGACTTGGTCTAGACAACTTGGTCAAAGCAGATCCGTGGCTTTTACCCTGTACACACTGGTTAATACCTACCAAAATAAGTCTGTGTCAGGGGTGCCACCAAATTCAAATCAGATGCTTGATTTTGCCTATAAAATTCTGAATGTAAACTGTTGTAAAGTGGAAAACATTGGATATCTGCACAATAAACAGCGTAGGGATAATCATGTTTCTCTGATAAATTCCAACATGTAAAGAACAAGCTTTTCTTTTGAGATCTGTCTTACTTTAAATGACAAACCTGAGTCTGCTGCTTGGAGAACTGCACTGCTGATAAGCAGGATAAAGATTGAGAACATAATGACATTTGGAAAAATGCATTAAGGTACCTGACATTTAGTTTTGCTTCTCTTGGGGCAGAACACAGTCAAATGTAATATAGCTGAATGGATTATATTTCACATTATGTTCTACATCACTGGTTCTTACAGCAGTCCTCAGGGCCCGACAGAATTTTCAGATTTTATTGTCAGTCTTTTGATTGGACGGATATGACAGTCAGTAAACAGGAAATGAAGTGAAAGAAAGAAGGGTGTGTTCAGGAAAAAAAAACATGAGCCAGGCAGGGTCAGTCCAAGCCTTTAGGGAGTCTTAGTGGAATTTTATTTGGACATGTACAGAGGAGGGATATGGACATGTAATTGGAAATTGGAAAAGCCGTCTTCTTTTTCCACCGCTGGGCCCCTAAACAAGGCCCTTAACCCTCAGTTGTATGAAAGAGATAAATGTAAGTCGCCCTGAATGAGGGTGTCCGCCAAATGCTGTAAATGTATATCATAGGATTTTATTCATCCTGCATTCTGCTAACATAATATTGTGTTGATTGTTTTTTTTACTTTTTAATATTGCGTTTGCCAAATATAACAAAAAAACTATTTAACTATCTCTTGGGTGTCCCCTAGTGGCCATAATGGCCCTAATCAGCGGCTTGGGAGCCGGGAATAGTTTCACCTGTCTGGGTTGTGTAAGTGGAAAAAAAGGTGCCCTAGAGTATCCGATACATTTAATTGTACTTTTGATTTGTCATCAACTTTTAATGTATGCGTGTAATTAAATGTTTTAGCTTATAAAAATAAAATACACAACCTATTTACCTAATTTATACCTTCCTGTCTTGCTGGTGTGTTCTTAGTTGAATTGTAGATATGTCATAATAGACATATTTTCTGTTTTTAATTCAAATCCAATGTTCAATCACCCTGAACTCTTGCCATAAATATTGCACTTTAAAAACTTAATTATAAAAATAAATAATCGTCCTAAAGAAATCAGAGCTTTAATTTTGTTTGATTGATTCCTTCGATATTATTTTTATCTCCACCCTGAGATGATTAGTTAAAAGTGACTGAGTACTAAAATAGATAATGATGTAATTGTTTTAAGGGGTCTGGATGAGACACCTTACCTAACTTCTTGGCAACAGCAACATTCTTCTTCGAATCCACCAGCCCGAATCCAATATCCTCGTCTTCGAAGTCATCCAGCACTTGGGCAGCAAGCTGCAAAAATGTTAGAAAATTATTTAGAGAAAAAAACATTTTATTACTATGATGAACTACTCGAGACTGTGTTTATCTACTTCTCAATGATTTTCTGGAAATGTTTCCCTCCAGAAAGTAACAGTATATATTTCAAACTTTATATATAGATATAGACATATATATATACACACACAGCCTGATCTTAGCATATTGTGATGACCACACATGCCCCGTGATCACCATAAAGACTGAAGCACACCCAACATCACTTAAATGTAATGGCATGCTGCCTTCCTAAAAGACCAGAGTGACAACATGCTATAACAACTCAACACCTAGACCAATAATGTGTGTTGTGTTTGCAATAATTACCCCAGTGTAGGACTCATTATAGCAAATAATGGCTGTCTGAAGGGAGTGACTTGTTTGAAGGTGTTAAAGGCAGGTGACATGGAGACAGGTGGATAAGGGAATAATACGCAGCTTTTGGAAATAGAAAATATGGGCTCATTTATATAGATGAAAGAAACATACTGTATAATCTGGACTTACTATCATGATACCCCACCAGGCCACCAGAGGGCAAACCCAAGAGTTAATGAAGGTCATGTGCTCCGGTTTTGTTTATGTTGTCTAGTCATGTGATTCTCCCAGGTCTTGTTATTTGGTAATTGTTTACTCATTGTGTCCATGTGTTGCTTCAGTCTGTCTTGGTCTTGCTTTGTCTATGTTTGCCTGTGCTGTGTATGTCAGTGCTGTGTATGTTTGTCAGTGTTTCCAAAGGTTGTGGATTGCTACATGATTCCTTAAAGGGCTGCGCAATATTAACTGAAAAGTGCAATATTTTGTTTTTTGTATAGATAAGTGGATGGATGGATGAATGGATGGATGGATAGATGGATGGATGGATAAATGTCCTTCTTTCTAGTTTTCTTCCTTAACCAAGACAGATGAATAGATTAATAAAATGTATTTATGTATCTATGTATTTATGTATTTAAGGATAGATGGCTGCATGGATGCATCGATAAATTGATGAATGGACGTAAATGGATGGGTGGATAAATGGGTGGATGGGTGGATAAATGGGTGGATGGATGGATGGATGGATGGATGGATGGATGGATAAATGAAATTATTAGTTAGCAAAACTTGTTGGCTTTTTTGACAATCCAAAAGCCAAGTCTAAAAAATCTACAATAGCATCGCTCTCCGTTTCCTTCCATATTTCTCTTGTAATACAAAAGCAATTGCCTGAACAGATCAAAGTAATCCAAATAAAGCATTCCTAGACAAAACGGAAGGATGCCATTCAGATTTTTTTTCTCAGATCAGGCTTTAGTTATTGACCAGGAATTCAAATTATCTTTTAGATCAGTCTTTAAGTAAATTATCTTTTAAACCAGGCTTTAATAATAAGCCAGGCTTTAAAAAAATTATTCTAAAAAAAGGATCAGAGAAATTTGGAACAAGGAAAAGGAGAACAGGGTGAGGGCCAGCACATACCTGATAGGTGAGGGCAGCGGGGCTTGTTAGCAACTGCAGAGAGAAGTTAGGGGACTCTTTAGAGTAGGACAACCAACAAAACAACTCCAACAACTCCAAAGAACAGACAGGCACAGTCAGCATCGCACAGAGGTTTTTTTTTAGTTTGGGACAGTTTGCAGTTCAAGGTAAGCTGTGGGACAAGTAGGACAACTAATATAACTCATAATGCAGCCAAGAACAAACAAGATTGTTGAAGCAAAAATGCACACTGTTGCTGTAGTTGCAAAATTGGACAATGCAGAAATTGTTTAGCATTAAAGACAAACTATAGCCAGTAAACGTATGTTTTCTAAAGCTTGACAATGAAACCATTACCAAGGAACATACATGCAGAATTTCAAGCAGGAGTACTGAAATGTGGACATGACCATCACCCCCTATGTGTTCATTCACAATAGGATTACAATAGTACAACATACACAATAGTATTAGTGAGATCAGACACTTGTGTTGAGGTGAGGAGGTCTGGGGTTCAGTCTGTTTTCCAGTTCATCTCAAAAGTGTTTAATGGAGCTGGGACAGAGTCAGATCATTGTGCAGGACACTTGATTTGGTTTTCCACACCAACCAGAACACAGTATGTCTTCATGCAGCTCAGGGGCTTTGTGCAATGGAGCATTGTCATGCTGTCATGCTGTCAATGCAGATGTTTTGCTGTGAAATTGTATTCTCTGATGTTTTATGTGTAAAATTATTTTTTTTTAATTATGTCAAATAATTGATAATAAGGTAGTTTTATGCATGCTATGCATAATATTAAAGCGTGCATATTAGCATGTTTATCTGCGGCTCGGAACTGACAATATGGTTCCATGTTTAGAAAAGTATATAGCATTATAGCTCTATGTCTAGTGGGAATTTAAAAAGTTTTATATATATATATATACACACTTCTTTGGTGGAAGTGGTGGCTCATGGTTAAAGTGTTGGATTACCAACCTGAAGATTTTGGGTTTAATTCCCAGCTTCACCAAACCACCACTGTTGGGCCCCTAAGGAAGACCCTCAACCCCCTAATGCTCTTTTATACAAGTGAGCATTAGGGGGTTAAGGGCCTTCCTCAGGATAGTTTGCTACATAAACAAACCATACACAGCAAGAATTTTAAAACAAGAACATGATGAGACTTACATTTACAGCATTTGGCGGACACCCCTTATCCACATCATATTCTTGTTTTAAAAATCCTGTTGTGTATAGTTTGTTTATGTAGTTGTATAAGCAAATACGTCTACCCTTAAATTGCAATCTTAAGAAATGAAAGCTAATTAAAGCTTCTGGCCAGAAACAATTTGAGTGGAAATCTCAATGCAATGACTAACGATATATCAGTGTCGAGTGAATTAAGCGTGACTTTGTACCGTGTACAGTTTCTATGTAGACATATAACATAATAGACACAATAATGATTTCTGCACATTGCTGTATCTCCATTAAGCACTGCTGCATTTAAAACTTCTATAGTCCTATAAATATTAAATGGGATAAATTTACAGTGCAGCCATATAAAGCAGAATTAGGTATTTTATTATCTATATGGCTCAAAGATTTATATTATATTATATTCCGGTTCTAATCAGTTCTAAACAAATAAATTGGTTGTTGATTTTCTTGGGTACAGAATTACACTAGAAAAAAAAAGGACAGATTAAATGACTCAGACATGAGCAACAGCCATCAGCATGCATTCAGTAAGTGACAGAGAAACACAGACCATCTGTTTAGCTACTGCCCCCAAAGCACGAAAGCAACACTTGTCTGATAAAAAAAAAAAAACTTTAATAATAGTGGTATACTTTCTGTCCCCCCGAATATAAGGAAATCAAATGGATGTCAGACATGAAATGAATGTAGCTTTGTCTCTGGATGAATGTGTGAGGATGAATCATTCATGACCCTTGGCTGGTCTTGCTATAAAAAGGTCTTTTGGCAGGTACAAATATTCACATTTTAATTATTTGAAATGAGAATGTCCACCTGAATGGATTAGTGGAACATTAATTTATTAAATGCTTGAAAGCATCTAAAAGGTCAGCACTGTTTTAGATCTTAATGGTTTTCATTCAGTGCTTTCATGTTGTCAAAACCATTTTATGAATTCTATATGACGTAGGTACATTTTTACATCTTACATTTATGCACTTAAGGGGTCATTTACATTATAGTTTCAGTCAGTGTTTAAAAAGATGTAGGCGATTCAAAGAAGTTGACAGCACTTGAAACCCACTGGTGGATGAAGGATTCACACATGAGCAAACGTGACCCAACGTCCTTGACACTGCTTTTGATTTTCCCACATTTTGTTATTTGTAGGACTGTGATTAATTTGTAGCACTCTAATACCAGTACCTCTAATTAGTCATGGCTCCCCCTGGTCTTCCTACAACAGGTTTCTGGTTGCTTAGACTTGTTTTTGTATATTGGTGTCAAGGAAATTTAAAGTCTGATGCAAGTTCATGTGGTTTATTTACAAATGACATGTTAGAAGCATAATCGAAATCCTAACAAGGATCCAAAAAGGTCAATCAATCAGTCAATCAGTATCAATCGGTTCAATTTGTATTAGACACTTTTCTATAGAGGACATACTAAAGCATCTTCAACAACGTTTCACAGTTAGTGTAAGAATCCAACCTCTGACTATATTTTCTGTTTCTGCACAAATGGATCTGTTAATAAGGTGATCCAGCTGGAGGTGGATGTTCAAAGAAAATGGTTTTCATTAGGATCTGTAACCTGCTGATAGATCAGACACATTCCAAAATACTGATAACTATTCAGGGCAGGGTTAGTGGTTAGCACCGATGCCTCACAGCAAAAAGGTCCTGGGTTCGTGGAGTGGCATTTGCATGTTCTCCCTGTGCTTGCGTGGGTCCTCCCACAGTCCAAAAACATGTATGTTAGATTGATTGGTGATTCCAAATTACCCATAGGAGAGTGTGTGTGTGTGTGTGTGTGTGTGTGTGTGGCCTGTTCAGGGTGTACCCCTCCTGTCTTTCACCCATTCAGAGACAGCTTGGATAGACTCCACCAGATCCCCGTGACCCCGAATTAGGGAATAAGTGGGTATAGAAAATGGATGGCATCATTAAAATGCCCCACCATTCTTCACAGAAATGCGAGGGGCAATTCTATTGCAAAATCCCACTTTAGATCTTCACTATAGTTAGTTATTTTATTGTGAGTTTAGATTCCCATCTGAGATTATTGTGTTATGCTTTATAGTTTAGTATTTAGAACAAATGAAATTTGGAATTGCGCTATTATTAGCTTGCTTCATCCAAGAATCACATGACCAAACCAAAAATGTTGACAAGACCAAGGTTTAATCCATCCATTTCCATCATCTGCACCAGCATGGATTGTCTTCATTAAAGCAGGGTGGCCAAAGTCAAATGAAAACATCTATAGGACCTCTTGGCCATGAACCAAGTCCAGACCGCAACCTTTAAAGTGCTTGAAGAGAGTGAAAAATGGAAGGTAATTTTCAACACTCAGGGGCATTTTTAATACTTGGCAAGGCCATAAAGTTTTACTTTTGCTCCAACTGTCCATTAGTTTGATTTTTATTTCATTATATCACAGTTGGATAGAGCACCTCAACCTCCTGAAGGACCATTTTATTATTTAGTAAGATTCGCTTTTCCTTTGATGGCATATGTGATTTTTTTGTTTTGTGTTTTCCAGCTTTTCCTTTGACTTCCACAGCTGCCTCTAAATCCCTTAACATATTTATATTCTTGTCCAGTTGTCCTCTGCTTTGTGGCGGATACCCTTATCCAGAAAGTTTTAGATTTATTTAACTGAGCAGTTGAGAGTTATGGGCTCCGGGGCAAGGTCTCAGCAGTGGCACCTTGGAATTGGAAGTGAACCTCCGATCTATCAATCAACAGCCAACACATTAACTGCTGAGATAGCACTGCCCCCACCTAACAAGTTCCAATGGGGTAATTAAACCCTAATCTGACCAGTGAGTTCTGAGAATTAAACGTGGGTTGGAAGGTCAGAG
Organism: Bagarius yarrelli; assembly: GCA_005784505.1. NCBI lineage: Eukaryota > Metazoa > Chordata > Actinopteri > Siluriformes > Sisoridae > Bagarius > Bagarius yarrelli. Next base: position 1,453,728 of record VCAZ01000150.1, on the reverse strand, counting down.
TTACATCATTTGGAATATTTACTGCATTATTTACATCCCAGTGTACATTATTTAGCACAGTAGCTTAAAAAAAATCAGCAGAACTTGTGTTTAATATAAAATATGTAATTGCCAGGTTGTTTTTTAATCCTAGCTCAGTCAATAAATATTTTATTTATGATATATTATTCATGGCTGTGAATACATAGCAAAACTCAGAAATAGAAATAGTTTACCTGAGGAGTTGGCAGAATTTTAAAAAAAGATCTATTTCTCCTCAGTGAACTGCACACAGAGAAGGTGGTAATAGAGGCTTAAATTGTCAGCTAACACCAGGCTCTGTCCAGCAACAGCTATTCTGGCACGTAGAAGTATTTTGGCAGCTCTGAAAACTGCTGACATGCACACCAAGCTCTGGTTTCACCTTAACAAGCATTGTGAATTATTAGAATTATTGGAGAAATTCCCTAAATGTTTGTGATTACAGGTCAGTTTTCTTCGACAAATATTTTTTTTAAGGTGACCTTTTACAGGGTCACGAGTTTTAAAATAATAATGTAATCGTATCAAACTCAAAAGCTTGGAGTTTGGCCACAAGTCTGCTGAGCCACAAGTCTCCTTTAAAGCCTTGGTAATTGGCTGATGAGTAAACTTGGTGTGCTAAGTAGGGTACATAAACTGAACAATTCTAAGTGCCTGTCTGGCGGTCTGACGCCGCTGTATGAGTGTATTAAATTACATAAGCCTCCATAATGTATCCGCATTATCCATTTTTTTTCACAAAAGTTCCATAATTGCACCTTAGTGCTGAATTATTTATTTTCAATGATTACCATTTATTTCCTCTGAGGAAAAACATTACCCGATAGAGCTTTTTATGGTAACACACTTCTCTGGGGGATAAAATTAGCTGCTAAGATTTTGTGAGTATTAATGAGCTGAATTAATCTAGCTTTTATTTTAGCTTCCAGAAGCCTTTAATTATATACAGTTTGCACCCAAACATTTGTTAGCTTATACAATAGGAAATCACTTGCTTTTTCCTTCTGTGAAGCTAATTAAAGTTAAGTATTACATCAACAATATCAACTTTTGTATAAATACTGCAGTACCCTCTATGACGCAGTGGTGGCTTAATAATTAAGGCACTGAGATGTTTATCTGAAGACCTGGGTTCAAGCCAGTTGTTGATCTGAAGACCAGGAAGGTCTAGGTTCAAGCCCCACCACTGGCAGTCAGCTACTGTTGGGTCCTTGAGCAAAACCCTCAACCCTTTCTGCTCCAGGGGTGCTGTATCATAGCTGACTCAGAATTGAAGGTCAATTTGCTAAGCAATGTCAGAGGGGTAATAAAGTGAATAGTGAAAATCTCTGGCTATAAATTGCAATGTGACCAACAAAAAAGAGAGAAATTTGTTAAGGTAGATGAAGAATTCTTTTCATAGATATTCTTCAATTTCCCATCATTTAGTGCACTGTACATCTGCTACACCTTCTTTCGTCAATCATGGTTATCACAAATCTTTAGATCAGAAGAGATCTGAGAAGACTCTGGAAAAAGATGAGTTGAAGCCTTCAGCTTGGTCTGAGATCCAGGGTGAAGGCTGCAGAGGTGAAGAAGGTTACTACTGATTTGCAGAACTCCATATTCCTGACCGCAGGGCTGTTTCTTAGAGAAGCTTTTAGCAGGAGTGGTGCTCCTTAATAAAACTTTCCTTTCATTATTGTACTTTTAAATTTTACTTTTTAGGTCTATTTATGGCAGCATGGTGGCTTAGTTGTTAGCTCTGTTGCCTTACAGCAAAAAGGCCCTGCGTTCAATTCCCAGACAGGGGGGTGGAGTTTACATCTTCTCCCTCTGCTTGTGTGGGGGTACTCCAGTTTCTTCCCATAGTCTAAAAACATGTATGTTAGGTTGATTGGTGATTTTAAGTTACCCATAGGAGTAAGTGTGAGTGTGTGTGTCTGTGTGTGGCCCTGTGATGGACTGGCAACCTGCCCAGGTGTACCCTTCCTGTCTTTTGCCCTTTTAGAGACGGCTGGGATAGACTCCAGCAGATCCCTGTGACCCCAAATAAGGGAATAAGCAGGTACAGTAGATCAATAAATGAAAAAGGTCTAATTGTAGGATATTTATAAAGAAGAGAGGGATATGAATTACATGAGTGTGATCAACAGAAGAACACAAAACAACAAGATTGTGTTTGGAAGTTCATAATAAAATCACTTTCAGCTCCGGTCACTAATTTTCATGTGTCAGCATTGAGATACAAATCTATAAACACCTGGTTGTACACCTGGAAAAGGTACTCGAGGAGACACAGACATTATTTTTTTATAACTGGGCAGTTCCAGATCTAGTCTCTGAGGGATCTAAGGGATCTAGGGATCTTGGTGTTAAAGGTAATATAAACATTATATATGTTTTATGATTCCATTTTTTAAGTATTATACTGAATATGCAGCTGTGTGATAGGATAAGAAGGTGGTAAAGCCACTGCCAGATTTAATAGGGTCTTTGGGTTCAACCTGGTGCTCAGATAACCAAATGATTATTGGAATGGTAGTCAAACTCTTAGTCACCAGAGCCAAACCCAACTGACCACTCCAGGCTAAAATTACACAATGAGTACGATTTCTTCTGCCTCAGGGCAAGTTCTTCTCTCCCAGCAGCTGTCAAATTGCATAATCATCCCTCTCGTCATCTATAGTAGTAAACTCTTCTGTTAGTGTTTTTTACCTCCACAGACTTCTGTGCTTTCCTCAGCCAAAAAATGTACAACTATATTTGCATGCTGTTCTAAACTACAAATAACAGAATGTCAGATTGTATTTATTCTTATCTTTTGTATATTTATATGTGTATTATGCAAAACAATGTGGGGATTTTTCCATAGTCATCTAGTGTACCGTACCTGTGCTAGCTATCCACCCATAATCCCCGAACAATCTCTTCCCACACTTTTACTAGTCCACCATCATCACAACCAACACATAACCATTAAATCTACAGCGACTATATTTGCATGCTGTTCTAAACTACAAATAACTGTATTTCTTCTCATCTTTTGTATATTTAAACGTGTGTTTTGCCAAAAAAATTGACGTTTTCTTTTTTTTTACAGTTACAATTGTTCTTTGACATTTTTTTAAAGAAACCAGAGTTACAGAACACATACATATATATATATAGCACTTTTATTTTGCATACTTTTCTACAATTATGTCATTAATTCGATGTTTGAAAGAAAAATAGGTTCGGGCTTTCTAGTAGCTAGTTTACTCGTGTCATGCTATATTAAACTGTAGCCTAATGTACAATAATAGGGCAACATTTAGACCCCAACCCCCAGAAGCCATAATCTCTGTGAGGTTTTTCTATGCTGCCTCTCATTACTGGTATTACAGCCAGACTTGAGTTTTATCATCTAATCTATTTGATTTGCCTTCTCATTAGTTGTGTTCATAAGTCTCATAAAAGAAGTCCCTTAAGCTATTGCAGACCTGTCATGGTAACCCCAACATGATTATATGGTAGTGCTCTGCTAATGTTCATGCTTTAAAAGGCAGCAGAGACTTGTCTTGGTTTTCTGGCAGGCCCTTATTAGCTACCCCACAAGGATCAATTAGCCAGCTAGAGAAAAAATATTAGTAGAAATTGTGTTCAGATTGACTTAAATTATTTTGTGTGCATGATTACCACAGGTTTCTCTTTTCTTCTTTATGTTTCATTCAGTTATTTCAATGCCAAATGTTGAATAATGAATCAGTTTCCTCCCACAGCCCAAAAACGTATGTTAGATTGACTGGTGATTCTAAATTGACCATAGGAGTGAGTGTGAGTGTGTGTGTGTGGTCCTGCGATGGACTGGCGACCTGTCCAGGTTGTACCTCTCTGCCTTTCGCCCTTTCAGAAACGGGTAGAAAATAGATGGATGAATGGATGGATGGATGGATTAATGAATCAAATCAATTCTAAAACGTTATTTGTTTGTAAACAATTCCTTTTTCCTTAAATGTACTTCCTGTAACCTGGATAAATATATGGATATTTTCGATTTGTCTCCTCAACCAACACTGAGTGTGAATTTTAAATTGCTGACACTTAACAGGAAGTTTTGTGTCCTTGGTCCGACATTGCTATCATTAGCAACTCCACATAACATGCTGGAACTTTCTCAGATGTTTGACTTTCAGCTGAGGTGTAGATATTCTGAAGATGTCAGCACGTATCACTGTTTCGCTCATTATTCAGGAGATTACATGCCCTTGCTACTATAGGCAAGAGACAAATGTGTCAAAGTGACTTGTGATGACTGTATGACATGAGCTTTCTTTTTTGAACACTTTGTCATGGAATTACACTTGAAGATGTTTTAATCAATCTAATTTTAATCAATCTAATTTTATTTAATGCTGAATATAATTAGAGTTCAAGCTTTATTCAATACACATATGCTAGCTGCTAAATGCTAGATGGCTTAATAAATTATAACTTATTGTAATCCTTAGAGGTTACCAAATATCAGATAATCCATGTAGTTGTATTAATAATCTGGTCCCATTATTAGAATTTCTAAATTACTTCAAACTAATACTTGCTGACCATTTAATAATTTTACCATCCTAACAATGATCACTATTGTCTTACTTGTAGTGTGTTTGCAGTATATTTATCATACATTAGATCCAGCTACACACATTTTCTTGCTCAAAAAGGCCAGCGAATTGCTTGTATATGTCCAGTTCTTTAAAATAATTGCTAGGAAACGAAAATGGTAAGCTAGGAATGTTGAGGTGGTCATATTTATTATTATATGTTATCTGAAGTGATAACACATCTAGCTGTGGAAAGCATCATGCTTGAAAACTTTTTTTTTGCCCAATGACTTCCCAATAATCTTTAAATTTTACATTAAGAAAATAATTAATGTGCATACAATTAAAAACCAGTGAAAGTCCAAACGCTCAATAATTTCTGAGCGAATACCTCTATAGACGTGTATCTAGTCACTGATCTCGAAGTATTTTACATAAATGTTTGCTATTAGATTAGCCTCAGTAGAGTTTTTGCTCTATTTAGAAATCTGGTATTACTGAACTTCAGCCAGGTTACAATAGATCTAACCCTAAATACATGCTCATGGTCTAATAAAGCACAACTATTTTTCTCAATATTTGTAAAGATTTATTCTACCAAAGGAGATTCAAATTGTTTTTTTTAGTTGTTTCTTGTCTAAATGCCCTACTCAGCTTCTGTATATTTTAGTTTGAGACCATTAATATGGTTAACAGTAATGCTAAGCCATCCTTTTTATACTGTTAGCCTGGAGCTCAAATTGGAAGCGAGCTCAATCAATGAGATCTAAAAACAACAAAATTGATTTGAATCAAATAGCCAGACATAAATACTGGTGATTTATGGCATCGATTCCTGCAGTAAGTGCAGGATGGTCAAAAAAAAGTGTTAGAAAGAGACCGGGGTTAATTTCAGGACAATAAGAGGACTATTTGCCGAGGTTATCTTATAAATGGATGCTTCTGCTGTGTTCTTTTTACATTTAAAATGATATTACCAGCTTCAATGTTCCAATGTGGCTCTAATAAACGTGACATTTAACTACATACAATTACATTAAATTAAAACCCAGGTATCAAGTCTGTTTTCTGAAGTTGCCCATGGAAAATAAAGTATGGCTTGATAGAAGTCAGCAACTTAGAAGCCAACCAGAAAGATGCATTTTACTGACTGTAATGGACATCTGAGTATCTGTCCTCACGTCTCTGTCACCACTAAACACTTCTCTTGCAAGTTAAGAGGCTTATTTGAGTGACAGAATATCTGGATGAATTTAATATTGGACAGGATTTTCTGCTGACATGCTAGCAATAGGAGCCATCATGATCTACCAGATAGCCACCTGTTACATACATAGACAAGTTCCTCTTAAAACCACTTGGATCTTATTTTAGCCTTGTCAGGCATGGAAATGTGAAAGGGATCATTGGATGGATTCCACTATTCTACCATATTGGTCATAAACTGTAACGTGAACTGCTAACATCTTATTTAGATTTTCTCTTTGCTGAAACATGAAGCTTTCTTGCCTTTTATAGGCAATCTAGTCAAACCTGAATATTTATTTTTGCTCAAATATCCATCTTTAATATGGCCAATTTTTTTTTACAAAACTCTTCAACATTCTTACTACAAAATCTATTGCATTCCTCGAACCCACCTCTAAAGCGAGCTCTTCCACCTCAAACTGCTTCTTGGCCATGCGGTTTTCTCCAACAGCTTTGTGATAATAGATCACCATGACGTCGTACTTCTTCATCACAGCCCTGTAGTTTTTGATGGTGAGTTGATGGACACGATCTTTGCCATCATACTCCGGGATGTCCAGGACCTTTACTCCCCAACAGAGAATTCCACAGGTGAGAAGAACAATTCCAAGCCACACACCCCACTTCATGATCCCGACACTTCGATCGGTAATAAAAATAAAATGAGTTTTCTTGTTTTTTTCTCTATTTTAGCTTTGTTCCTAACGGCAGGTCCAATAAACAGTTAGGAACAAGGTCCAGTCCGTGTGTCTGCCACCCTGAAAAGAGCAGGACTGATAATTTAAGTATCCTTTTAAACACACATACACATAGATGATGACTCTGGGAGGGGATGAGCAGGGGGTAAATTTCTTGGTGTGAAGTTGGACCTACATAAGCAACATGATAAATCCAGTGGAAGAAGGTATTGGCAGCATGAAATCAGACCCAGATGTGATTGGATACCTTGAACTGGGAAGGGTGGGATATGTCATATAAGGTGGGAACCAATCAGAGCAACTTTTTGAAACCAGCAAGGGGGCATCGGGGTAGTGAGATGGACACTGATATGGCCCCTCAAAGGGAGATATGGTACAGTTGAGCCATAAGATTCCATTTCCATATTAAGTTTTGATGAGGGCTTCAACCCTCACTAAAAATAAGAGCTTGCTTAGCCGGTGAAAACAGGGAAGTCTGTGGCTCTCCTGCTTGTGCTGATTATACATTCAAATCTACAGCCATACAAAGTCATTTGGCTCTGTTCCATTGTTAAAACACCAAAAATATGCAGAGGCTGAATTTTAAATGTGATCTATAAACCAAAGCTTAACTACGAAGCCCTCGTGTATGTGAGACTGTGCAAAACAAAAATGTATATCCAGACACAGAGAGCTCGATCAGGCAGTGTCAAATTCGTGTAACTGGAGACGAGAGTTATTAATAAGTTTGACATATGACCTCTGTTCTTTTATTCTGTTGACTCAAACATCTTATGGCATTTGGGAGGTCAGGCAGTGAAAGAGGTGAAGTGTAGCCAAAGGTAGTTGACGCTAGCAAAAAGGTTACCTTATTCTTTTATAAGAAGATTCAGAGATTTAGTTACTCTGCACATCTGTGAGCTTAATGTTCATGTACCGAGATTTTCTATTAGAGATATGAAAAAGCTTTTTTTTTACTTCTTTCTATTCTTCTGGGGATTTTTTCGTGTTTTTTGGCAACTTATTTAGATTATTGGTTCTCAAAATAGCCAGGTGATCTATCTATCTATCTATCTATCTATCTATCTATCTATATATATATATATATATATATATAAACTTTATTTATGTATATTTTATTTTTGGCAGCTAACGGAAAGTACAGTAAATTACAATTACGCAAGTTGTATTTATCATTAAGATATAATAGATAGATAGATAGATAGATAGATAGATAGATAGATAGATAGATAGATAGATAGATAGATATTGGCTTATTTTTTGACTGGTTACTGTAATGAACTCACTTGAGTTAATCATAACTTAATATTATTATTATTATTATAACAACTAACAACCAAAAAATTATATCAGTGTATTTATAATATAAATGATATCAACTTTAGTAAATGTCCTAATATGTTTTTTTTAACAGTGGACATTTAAATAATGTGCTGAACATATTAACATTCAGATAAATTTAAATATAAATAATAAAATGTACTGAGGGGGTCTGTGATTTTTTTTATTTTTCCATAACCGGTTCCTTAGCTGAGATGAAGATTTAGAACATGTCATTAAGATGATAGAAGATATTCATAGGCACAGGGTTTCATAGACATCAGCAGTAGCTTTAAAAAGGTTTTGGCAAACATGAGCAGTGATATTAAAACCACCTGTATAATACTGCCAAAACAGCTTTAACCTGTTGAGGCCATTCATGGACTTTACAAGATCTTTAAAGATGTGCTGTGGTTTCTGGCACTGAGGTGGTTAGAAGCTGATACTTTAAGTCATATAATAACTTGGAGGGTGGGGCTTTGTGGATTCGTTGTATCCAGCACATCCCAGAGATGCTTTATTAAATTGAGGTTTGGGGCCCAAGTCAACAACTTGAACCTTGAACACTTTTTTTCAGTAAAACACACGCACTATCCTATGGAAATCAATACAAAAGAAATCATGATTTATTAGACCAGACCACCTTCCACTGCTTTACTGTCTAGTTATGATGCTCTTAGGTAAGTTTGGCAGTGGACAGGTGTCCGCATAGGCAAACTAACCAGTCTGCAGGGAGCTGTGAAAAACTGGAAAAGTTCCAGGATTTAGTAAGCAATGCGCGCCCATAAAACTGTTACTGGTTTACGGTTTGTCTTTCTTTGGACTATTTTGGTAGGTAATACCAGCACAAGAGCACCACCAATGGTCATTAAGAAAAATACACCC
>VCAZ01000150.1:1420000-1442500 GCA_005784505.1 Bagarius yarrelli | reverse complement strand
TTCTCTACATCCTCTTCACTCACACCCACTAACTTCATGTCCTTGTTTATTGCATCCATATACCTCCTCTTTGGTCTTCCTCTTTACCGTCTGCCTGGTAGCTTCATTTCTAACATCCTCCTACTGATATATTCACTATCCCTCCTCTGAACATGTCCAAACCACCTCAATCTGGCTTCCCTGACTTTCTCCCCAAAACATCTAACATGAGCCGTCCCCCTAATGAACTCGTTTCTAATCCTGTCCAACCTCGCCCCCCACTAAAGAAAACCGCACCATCTTCAGCTCTGCTACTTCCAGCTCTGTCATCTGTCTCTTTCTCAGTGCCACTGTCTCTAAACCATACATCATAGCTGGTCTCACCGCTGTCTCTAAACCATACATCATAGCTGGTCTCACCACTGTCTCTAACCATACATCATAGCTGGTCTCACCACTGTCTCTAAACCATACATCATAGCTGGTCTCACCACTGTCTCTAACTGCTCTCATACATCATAGCTGGTCTCACCACTGTCTCTAAACCATACATCGTAGCTGGTCTCACCACTGTCTCTAAACCATACATCATAGCTGGTCTCACCACTGTCTCTAAATCATACATCATAGCTGGTCTAGTCCACTGGTCTCATACACATAGCTGGTCTCACCACTGTCTCTAAAACATCATACATCATAGCTGGTCTCATCTGGTCTCACCACTGTCTCTAAATCATACATCATAGCTGGTCTCACCACTGTCTCTAAACCATACATCATAGCTGGTCTCACCGCTGTCTCTAAACCATACATCATAGCTGGTCTCACCACTGTCTTGTACACCTTCCCCTAAATTCGAAATAATGTAATTAAAAAATAAAGTAAGACAATGAGAGAATAAACGCCACAAAATATAAATTCAGCATATTGTGGACCTGAAAGCAAAACTTGAAACATTACATCATTTTACTTAGAACTTGTTACAGACCTACAGGCAACGTTCCCAGGATGAGAAACAGGAGTGTTTATCTTCATGTACTTGCTTCACTGCCCACGTCAAATTCTAAATTCGTCACCAAGTTGTTGTTTCTAAGCTTCAGGTAAAGATGAGATGTATATCAGTGTTTACTCTGCACTGTTTGCACTACCCCATGCCCCCACCTTCCACTCATATCTTTTTATTCTTTTTTATTTATTTATTTTATTCTTTCTTTATTCTTCATTTCACTACCTGTAATACCATGTATTTCATGTAGAAGACAAAAAAAAGGAATTCGAAACACATTTTAGATAAACAATTTATGGAGACAGACTATTAGACCTCCACATGCTATTGGTCATTTAATGTACCAGACGTGTAAGAGAAAAATCGTAGACAGCTTGAGAGAAAATAAATCTAAAAAGATGCCAGAATACTAAATACCAACACTGCAGGTGCCAACTCTCACCATCAAACAGACAAAAACCATTATTTTTACCTGGCTTTTTAAAGGGGCAGTGGGGGCTCAAATGGTTAAGGCTCTGAGTTGCTGATCTGGAGACCAGGATAACCTGGGTTCGAGCCCCAACACTGTAAGCTGTTGATTTGAAGACCAGAAACACCTGGGCTCAAGCCCCACCACCGGAAAGTCAACCACTGTTGGGTCCTTGAGCAAGACCCTTAACCCTTCCTGCTCCAGGAGCGCTGTATCATAGCTGACCCTGCACTCTGACCCCCAACCTACTAAGATGGGATATGTGAAAAATGCATTTCATTGGCTCTGTACACGTACCCCGCACAATGAAGTTGAATATTTATTTTATTTTATATAATCATGTATGTGACAAATAAACACTATATTTCTGGTCAGTAACCAAATAAAGATAAATACTTCACCCACACAGTTTGGCTTGCCAACTTATAGCTTCAGTGTATTAAATAAAAGCCACCACTACCAACAAATGCCACTTCTACTACCTTAATTGACTCTCTGATTCACTTTTTTTTTTTCTCCAAACCAAGCTGCCGGGGGGAAAAAAACATTTGCACATGGCAATGGTACATGTTTGGACTTGTTGATGCCTGAAATGTCTCATGATACCTGGCATTCGTCCTTGCTTACCCTTTGCCAGGCTGTGGAATCATTGTGGAGACACACACCATCGCCCACTGGCCTTATGAGAGCCAAACAGGCGCTAAAAGATGTCTCAGGGGTTCAGTGTTTGGGGCTTAGACAAGCTGTCGACAAGCTTTAGTGCCAGGATAAGATAGATGGGCTAAAAAGCAGCAAGGAAAAGCTTTCCAAAGTTTTCCATTGCATATTTAATCTAAGATAAGTGGGTTCCGTTCTGCTTATAATTCTTTGTCAGTATTTCAGGAATAATCGGTTGCCGAGCAACTGCAGTCCTAATAGATGGCAGTCCATGGGGAATCAATGAATCAATGCAGAGGGGTTTTTTTGTAACATGTTTGTGTTTACAGATTTGTTCAGCTACTTCAAACCGGTACTTCAAATCTCTTCTACATCATCTGTCCCACTTTATAAGCCTCAACCTAAGGCTTTCAGAAGCTCTGTCAATTTGATGTGATTTTCTAAAAAAAGATAACGCAGCTGTACTAGTCAACATCTGATGTGGAGCAAAACCTTTTAATCAAATCGATGCCCATTTCTTGTCTCGTGCGATGAACTTTTTTGATCCGCTTTAAAATAATTTTAAAAGTAAGGGTAAATAATCAATGGTAATGCCAATGTTTTTGCTCATAGTCCATATGGCTTAGTAAGGCTAACATTTATAGCATTTAGTAGACGCCTTCGATCAGAGGGAAATACAATAATCTCAAGTTTATTTTAACTGGGGAGTGGTGGTTCATGGTTAAGGTGTTGAACTACCAACCTGAAGATAGTGGGTTCAATCCCCAGCTCCACCAAGCCATTACTGAGCAAGGCCCTTAATTGCTCAGTTGTACAAAAAGATAAATGTAAGTCACTCTAGATAAGGACGTCCAGAGCGACTTATGTAACTAAGTGTTAGAAGACTTGCTCAGGGGCCCAGATTTGACATTTCAACCACTTGGTAAAGGCTGTCAGTTAGTCTATTAGCTGGGTGAGATGGAACAGGAAGTCCTTTCAGTTTGGGGGTTGCCTAAAAAGCCTATTTACGATAGTGTATCCTCATTTGGCGCGCACAAACATATACAAATATTCTATACAGCATATATAAATGTAATAAAACCTGGCAATGTCAAGATCTATGTAGAGGTAAAAGACGTTTGGCACATGCTATTAAAGTTGTTTAACTTATCTCTGGAAAGAAAAGCTGAACTATGGGCTGAATCGTTTTTTGGGGCTTTTGTGACATAAGGAAATTTCTGCGTAATAGTTTATTATACGCTTATTATGATCAGTTGGACGTGATTTTGTCGATTAACATTTTGCATTAACATACTTTGTTGATCCTGAATCAACAATTCAAATCAACCAAGCATGACTATCTGATGTCATCAGTGTGTGCCAACAGAAACCGCCTAATGTATTTTTTAAAACAGACTATATTTAAATAATTTATGATAGTCCAGGAACAACATTAGTAAATTTACACTGTATTGATTATGGTGATGATCCAAAAAAAACATTATTGGATTTAAACAATGAATCATTACAATTGTTAATGCACAATTAAACGCATTAAATCACCAGACATTATTTTTATATATAAATAAATTTCGAAGAAAAAAAATTGTATTTTCTTTTTATTCATGCATGCACACCTCAATGAATTTTACTGCACACACACACATCTATTTTTGGTCAAAGGTGAGGAAAATTCATACATTAACTAAACTGCACATACATGTTGTATCCAGTTGTTTAGTACAGCATGTTATGTATTACAGATGTCATTTAATAAGTAAATGTATAATATCATATTTTTGTTTGCAAGAGAGACAAGATTTAAAAGTGGAGGAGGCGGTTCTGCTTGACACACACTGATGGCATCAGATAGTTCTGACTGGTTGAAATATTAATCCAGGATCACATCCTACTTGACAAAATTATGTCCATCTTATAATTCATTATTTTAATAAAGTAATTATAGTTACTAGTTACTTCTCGCAAATAGTAACCGAGTTACATCGTTACCAATGTAAATGCACATCATATTTTTATGTGCAATTTATTTAAGTGCAATAATCAATCAATCAATAAATCATTGCAATAGTAATTAAAGGCCATTTATACACATCACAACTTGTTACAGTACTGTAATATTACAAGTGATTTTTTTGTACAGTATCTTTATTTATATTATTTATTCTTGTTACAGTTTTTGCTGTTTGTTTGTTTGTTTTTTATTACTATATTCTTTTTTTCTATCTTTCTTACTTTCATGATGTAACAGGCACTCCACTGAGGCAAGATGTATTAAACCCAAGTGCAGTTTAATTATAGTGACTATTTATGAAAACTTGAGACAAAACAACAAACATGAACTTAACACTGACTAGACAAACATTAACTTGACTTGACATGACATAAATACTTGCATGAACACAGACTCACCACAGAGGAACACACAAACAATAATCCACAAAGACAGGGCAAACACAAGGGCACAATAAATACACAAGGAACTATTTAAAAAAGACAAGACACACCTGAACACTATCACAGGACTAACCAACCAATGAAAACAAGACGCAAGGACAAAGGGAAACATGTGACAGGACATGAGGACACAACAGGAAATAAAACAAAACACTACCTAGGCTAGCTTAGCTAAATAGCATAGCATAGCTTACCTAGCTAGCTTGGCTTAGCCTAGACATAAAACAAAAAAAACAGAAACATGAAACAAGAAAAACAAAACAAGAACATGAAAACCTTACACATGAGAACAATTGTAAACAGGGCAAACCAATTTACCCCTGAGATTAATAAAGTTTTTTTGAATTTTGACTCTAAAAACCAGAGAAAGTAACTATTAGGTAACGTTTTTAAAATGTTTAAATTTAAAACTAGGATTTCCCAATATTAAATAAGTTAAATAAATGAAATAAACACTAAATAGGATAAATTATTACTATAAACCATTGTACACTAATCTACACTATTTTGAGGTTGTGGTGTCATGTGACGCTGTGAGGTGATTTATTAGATTAGAATTACTCTGACTTTGTTATCCTGGTCATAAGATGCATATTACATAAAAAGTCCTGTCTTTTGCCCCAACTAAGGGAAAATGAGTGTTTATACTTCTAGGTCCAGATTTCCAGAAAAACTAACTTTATACTCGTTGGACTTGCCATCGCCCTGACTTCTGTCGTACGTCCAAATTACTACAATAATTTTACTATAAAGAACATACTTTTTTAAAGGTCAGGGGGTACATTCTTACTTAAATGTAGTACAGAGATCACCAGACTGTCTTGGGGGGTCGGTGGCATTGTGTCGGTGTGTTTGATAAGGGTTGATGAAAAACTTTTCAGGACACCGACCCTCTAGGACTGACTTAGTTGACTCAAGTAGTATGCGATTTCGTACAGCACCAATGTGGTTAGTGTGTGTGCGACTGGGTATGCCCACACTACCCAAGTCAGTTATTATCAGTAATGTGGTTATCTCCCACTTCCAACACAGACACACACACAAATTACATTCAGTTATGTGTCCCAACCCAGACACAGCAGAGAAATAAAAACAAACATAGTAGAATGGGGGAAGTGGTAGTCTAGCGGTTGAGGTGTTGGCCTGGTAATTGGAAGGTCGGGATAGATTTTCACCAAGTGCTACCAAGTTACCACTGCTGGGCCCCTGAGAAAGGCCCTTAAACCCCAATTGCTCAGTTGTAGAAATGAAATAAATGTAAGTCGCTCTGGATAAGGGCATCTGACAAGTGCTAAAAATGTAGTTTGTTAAAAAAAATAGTAACGCTGTATTTTTTTTGTTAATAACAATGTTATAACAAGGGAAACAGTCACTGGTTTGATTACTCGTTACTGAATAAAGTTAGGGGATGTTTTGTACGAGACACTGTTAGTGCTGAATCACATCCATCATGTGACAGGGCTTTTTTTTTGCATCACTGCTTTAGGTGTCAGGAAGCGAGAGCCGCACCAGCAGCAGACAAAAGAGGGTTCAATGAAAAATGACTCTGCATTTTCTTTGTTGTTTTCAGTCGATTCACTCCCTATTTAGAAAACACAAACACACACACACACACACGCACACGCACATTTATCTTAATATCAAGCCTACAATAAAACCAATAGAACATTTTGGTGGTTTTTGGAAGAAATAAACTGCAGTTGTGGGGAGGGGGGGGGGGGGGGGGGGGGGATCAGTCTCATGGGGACCAGACAAATGTTCCCACAAAATCAAAACTGTCAGGTATTTGTTAAATTTGATGTTATATATATATATTCCAATATAAGCATTTAAACACAAAGAAAGAGAGAGAGATAAAGAGGAAGAGAGAGAGAGAGAGAGAGAGAGAGAGAGGAAGAGAAAGCGCGAGATAGAGAGAGCGCGTGAGAGAGAGGGGAAGATAAAAAAAAAGAGAGAGAGCGAAAGTAGGAGAAAGAGATAAAAAGGGGGGGCGAAAGATAAAGAGAGAGAGAGAGAGAAAGAGAGGAGAGAAAGAGAGAAAGAAAGAGAAAGCGCAAAAAGGCGCGATAGAAATAAAGAGAAAGAGAGAGAGAGAGAGAGAGAGAGAGAGAGAGAGAGAGAAAGAAAGAGAGGGGACAGAGAAAGAAAAAAGAGAGAGAGACAAAGAGAAGAGAAAGAGAGAGAAAGAGATAAAGAAAGAGAGAGAGGAGAAATAAAAAGAGTAATAAAGAAAAAGATCGAGGCAGAGAAAAAGAGAGAAAGACATATGACTGCACACAACAAGCAGTTCTTTCAGAGATAGAGATATCACAGAGAGCGTGCAAAACGGCAGAGGAACATTCCAGAACGTCACATGACACACAGATATGCTCTCTCACCCTCTCTCTCTCTTTTTTTACCCAGTCCTATCTCTGTTTCTGATTTCTGTATAGAACTGTATAGAAACACACACATTCACACAGAAGAGTCTCGTGTGTGGGGTTTTTTTCTACTTTCTGCTAATCAAATGATGTTGTGAGCAATTAGCTTATGGATGCTCTCATTATAAGCTCAAACACTCCTAAACTCTGAACATCCTGTTTTTTACAGAAGGATTTCTACTTGGGCGGCAGGCACACGGTTGCCATGTTTATAATTTTGACCCCAGGTTACACTTCTTCTTTGGTCTTGTAATTACAAATGTTAGAAAACTTTAAATGTGTTACTTTTTGGCGCAGTGCAGCAATTATATCTTTCTGAATTTAGCACAGATGTGAACTTTCTTCTACTTTTATTCAAAAAACTTTCTGTCTTAAATTGTTTTAAGCAGTTTCTGTAAAATGTCAGGGTTTTTTAGGGCTTCTAGTGGTTGTTTCTTGCTCGAAAGCTCATTAATACTATCTAATAATAATAATAATAATAATAATAATAAACTTAAATGCATTAATTTAATAACAACAGCTTTTTGGTTTTTAATGGATTTTTATAAGAAAATGTAATTTTTATATATAAAATCTATGAAATTGCTGGTGTAGAGGTGGATAGCAGAGATAGAGAGAGAGAAGAGAGAGAAAGGAGAGAGAAGAGAGGTAGAGAGAGAGAGAGAGAGAGAGAGAGAGAGAGAGAGAGAGAGGTAAAGAGCAATAGAGAGCGTGAGAGGTAAAGAGTAAGAGAAAGAAGAGAGAGAAAACAAAAGAGAAACGGAAAGTGAGCGAGAGAGGAAAGGAGAGAGAGACAGAGAGAGAGAGAGAGAGTGAGAGAGAGTGAGAGAGCGTGAGAGACTTGCATACAATGTAAACATGAATAGAGTAAAAGCTGAAAAGCCGCATTTTTTTAGCAATTTTCTGAGTTTTTCACTGAAAAGCACAATAAAAATATACCTGAGCACAAAGTTTTTCCAACTGTTGTGTCCTTGCAACCCACACACACACACACACACACACACACACACAGGTTTTATAACATGCTTTTTTTATTTCATTAGTTACATTTAATACAGTAGAACATTTTTAAAGCCTCATTATCACTACCTCATCAACCTCTTTCTATTTTTTCTTATCTGTACTAAAGACTCTTCTGTGTTGGTAAACTCCACCAAATGACTTCAACTAAATTACTAATAAAAATACTGAAAAACTATAAGTTCACAGAATACAGTTCCACCTGGGTTCTTGCGTTAAACACTATGTATTAAAGGTACTATGTATAAAATGCTACATTTAGCCTGATAGCATTGAGCAGTTTGTCCCACCCTTGCGATCCAAAGCCGCGCCTCCTAAACATTAATCACACACAGACTAGACGACCGGAGACAACATTACTACAATACATCATGTGCCATTTAATAATGAAAAAACTTTATAGTCCAGTTAGTAACAGTACTAAAATACCAAAAATAAAAAATAGTACTCGATTACACACTGCTGCTGTCATTGAACTAATTCGTAAAGTTACACAAACTAAATAAGCTATCAAAACACACTATCCCAGCCGTCTCTGAAAGGGTGTAAGGCAGGAGGGAGACACCCTGAACTGGTCGCCAGGCCATCACAGGGCCATACACACACTCACACTCACACCTATGGAAAATTTAGAATCACCAATCAATCTGGCATACATGTTTTTGGACTGTGGGAGGAAACCAGAGGTTGTGGAGTTTTTTTTCATAGTAAACTGGTAGATCGGTGGTTAAGCTGTTGTGTTTGTTTTGTTTGGGTGTTGAGGTTTTTAGTTTTTAGCAAATTCATTAATGCCTTAACTGAATATTTCAGTTGTTTAATGATAGTCACTCTGAATGATACTGTAACTTAATAGCGGTGATGTTTAATTATAATAGAAGTACAAAGGCACATGATTATGTCTTTTTAATGTCTTGGAATTGAAAAAATAATGTTTACTTTCATTTGTTCAGTGTCTACCAGTAACAATAAATGGTTTAAGCAGAGATTTTATCTCTGGTTTCTCACATGCTGCATGTGTGTGTGTTGGTGGTTAAGGTGTTGGAGTTATACCAAAAAGATCAGGGTTCGATTCCCAGCACCACCAAGCCACCACTTGAGCAAGATCCTGAACCCCCAATTGCTCAGAGATAAATGTAAGTCACTCTGGATAAGGACGTCTGCCAAATGCTCTAAATGGAAATGTGTGTGTTTGAGCATACAATAACCAACCAGTAATGGGTAAAAGGGCTGCCCTACACTCCAAATAGTACAATAGGCAATCCCTGTAGATGTGTGTTTGATATACCGGCACAAAAGCACTAGCTTTTCATTTGCTGATTGCCTTGCGGGCTTCGATTAATCAGTGTTACAACAGTCAAATCCCTTCGCCTTTCCTTAAAGCTACATTCTATTGGATGCAACCCAAAGAAACACAAACTCAAGCTCACACAAATCTCAATCTATGGCTCATTCAGTCAGATAGAAGAACCACAGTAAGCAGCTCTATTAGGATGTTATTATTTGCATAGAACCATCATAGCAGTATTCAAATCTACACTCACTGATCCTAAGATTACAATGCTAAGATATCCCTGTTTTATTTTCTGCCTGTCCTTACATGTCCTCTCTCAGTATATTATTAAAAAGAGCTTGATAAAAAAGGCTTCAATTTGCCGACCCATGGACCCTACACTAAATAAACAGCAGTATCGGGACACCTATGGGACACCCATATCCAGATTTAGTCTTACTCTTACTCTTATAATAACTTCCAAACTTCTGGAAATGTCACTAGTATCTTTTTAGATTTTTAATCATCTAGCTACAAGAGTGTGAAGTGGTGGCGCAGTGGTTAAGGTGTTGGAATGTCAATTGGAAGATTAGGGTTTGATTCCCAGCACCACCAAGTTGCCACTGTTGGGTGAGATTCTTAACCCCCAATTGCTCAGTTGTATAAAAGAGATAAATTGTCCGGTTCAAAAAGGTGTTAAGGGTCAGGGCTCTGTGCAAGAAACTCAAGTTCCCACTCCAACCATAAAACAGCATGTCTACATGGAGCTCAGGGGGTCATGCTGGAACATTGTTTGGTTATCTTAGTTCTAGTAAAGGTATAATGTTATGCTACAACATACAAATACCACCAACTTGGTGGCAACTGTTTGGAGAAGAGCCACACATGGATCAGATGGAAAGTCATCCATTCAACTTGTGGCCATATAGTGTATATTTATTTTAGCTGGGCCTTTCATGGATTTCTTTTGCTGTTATGAAAAAAAATCCATCTGCTTAATTAAATTTTATACTGATATCAGGCAAATGTAATATTTGTGCATTTAAAAATTCATACATATGACTGACTGAATTAGGCTGCACAGAAACATTGTGGTAGATGGTTGCCTACACCTACTGCTTTATAATGTACTATATGTTGTGTACATGATAAAATATTTTTACAATTATTATCTTATTTTATCTTTTAAGACCTTAGACCTTCAGATATAGAAAAAGTCCAAGTACCAAGCCTTGTGGGACACCACTGAAGAGTCTTTGTGTAGCTGATGTCGATTTCTTTCATGTTACTTTATAAGACCTATCATCTATAGATTCTTCTGGTTTACTGGAGGACAAGGATGGTGATCTAACATGTCACTCACTGTGGAATGTGCCGCATTTAAACCAGGATCTTAGAGATTATATGAGGAACAGAGTGATGGTTGATGGTTTTTGGCTTTCATGTAAAACAAATAAGAAATTATAATTCATGCTAAACAGGAAGATGTGCTAAAACCTTTGGCACTAAGTTATATTATACCTTATTACCTTTCATACTAGAACGTTCTAGAATTGAATATCTGTATGAAAAGCCCAGTTCAGGTCACTCAGATCCTCGGAGTACAACTGTTGCACTGTGAAACATGTTCACATCATGTGGCGCATATGGCAGAACCATGTGCCTTATGCTGTTTTGAGGTTTTTGTTCCAAGCCACACTGTGTTCTGTAGTATTTTTTTAATTAAATAATGGAAGTATTGCTAAAAATGTAATCACTAGATTGTCAACAAGCTATGAGTTAAATTTCTGTTCATTTCGAACATTTAATTCAGTTAAACATGGGATATGTGTGAAATTGTTAGTCTTTATTTTACTACAAGGTGGACAAAAGGGAAAAGTAATTACTTATCAATACTAATGGCTACATATTTGTAGGATTGTAATGCAGTCTGTCAAAAATGATATATATATGGTGACCTATGTGGTGGTGTATTTTGATATAATACCTGTACAGAATAAATATAGTGCTTTAATAAAATGATAAATAAATTTTTAAAAAAAGGTTTCTGCTCCTTGTGTCCTTCAATAATTCAATTATTTATTTATTTGTTGGTCAGAATGATGGTGGATCCAGACCACCAGTTAGACAGATTTTCCTATTTATTAAACAACACATATAGAGCACCTCTCTCTCTCCCTCCCTCTTTCTCTCTCTGTCTCTCTCTCTCTCTGTGTATTATATATATATATATATATATATATATATATATATATATATATATATATATATATATATATATATATATATATATATATATATATATATATATATATACGGTATATGGTACAGAAAATTTACTTCACAATTTACTGCCCCGTGTGTCCATAGTCGGTACTGCAGCACTCCACAGTTCCCACAGAGAACATTCCATTCTCCTCCCAACATCCGCTCCTTCACTCCATCCCAACCATTAAATCATATCTTTAACTGTTCTTTTAAAATGCACGGTTCATTAATGTCCTCAGATAATAATTCCTTTATTATTAATATGGAAGTCGATGATCATTTTTGCTTGGTGCGGATGCGGCATATCGGAAATGGCGGCGACAGTAAAGAAAAGAGGAGGAATTACGAGACCGGATAGTGCGGTGACATCAGGCTCGAAAAAATGTGTGTGTGTGTGTGTGTGTGAGAGAGAGAGAGAGAGAGAGAGAGAGAGAGAGAGAGAGACGTGGCCGGCAGCGTGTGATAGGGAAAAACGGATAGAAAAGCGGGCGGGTGAGAGAGAGAGAGAGAGAGAGAGAGCGAAAGAGAAAGAGAGAGAGAGAGAGAGAGAGAGAGAGCGAAAGAGAAAGAGAGAGAGAGGCGGTTTCCATTTGATAACCGGCAAGGCACCGGATGCACGCGCACGGACGCAGCAACTTTGCCGGTCCGGAAAAAAACGCATCGATATTTTCGCTGTTTGCGCCTTTAATCTCTGTTCTTTCCTCTATTTTATTTGTATTCTATTTGTTCGGACTTTAATTTACAGCATCCACCTTCCAATCCAGCAGTAACCAACTGAGAGGAGAGCGATCATCCTTATCCAATCTCTCCCAGTGACTCATTCCTACAGTCAGAGTAAGTACAGGGTGCCAATAATTATTTCATTTTTACTTTTTTTCCCCCCCTTATTTCTTTTTATTCCAGCATCCTCGTGTGATTGCGCTTTGGGGGAGCTGAGTGTGTGTCAGTGTCACGATCTGGGCGTTCTTTAACCCGTTATTCAGCTGGAGAAGTTAATCATCAGATGGACCTGGAGTAGCTTTAATTTAACTGAATCATTCAGTAAATACCCCCAAAAGATGATTTAATGCCACCAGGGTGTGTTTTAGAATCAAATAGGGTTGAAATATTTCTGATCAGGATGTTTGCACTAATGAACACACACCAATATCATATTTTAAGCATAAGTACTCATTAGGAGCACATGTAGGCATCACAATATGACAAAGAGATTAAATGAATGAAGGCGAGTCTAGTTTTGGGATTTTTACAGAATTCTTATGAGTTGACATTTTTGAGTCACGATCTCAAGAGTGTTTCAGAGCATTAGTCAGCCAGAAAGGTTAATCAGATGGATCTTGGGAGTAAATATCACGAAGTAGCTCGTGAAGATATCAGGTTTATATCCGGAGAGATGTAGAATATAAAAAGTGTTGGATTACCGATTTCAGGTTTGGGTTAATTCGACACACTTCTGATAAAGATTAATGTCATGTTAAAACACACACTTAATACGATATATATAATAAAAAGCAGATTATTATTATATAGAATTATTATATATAAACACAGTCCATCTCTTCCACCTATTTCCATATCGACTGACTAAGTGAGGGACAAGAAACGAGGTTCTGCACAAAAACATCCTGACTTAAGCTTCCCGGAATGCTGGCTGTGAGACAATTGTGGAATAAACCAACCAAAAAATGAGACATTGGTTAAAATGGTATGTGGTATGGAGATGTGTGTGTGTGTGTGTGTGTGTGTGTGTGTGTGTGTGTGTGTGTGTGGATCCTTGTCTATTGCTTTTTTTTTGTTTGTCTCTACTAAACAAAAGGCACCAAGCACCAACTTCTTCTCTTTATCCACTTCCTGGCTCAGTATGTGTTTGTATGTGTGTGTCTGTGTGTGTGTGTGTGTCTGTGTGTGTGTGTGTCTGTGTGTGTGTGTGTCTGTGTGTGTGTGGTTTCAGGCAAGGATTCAAGCAGTTGCTGGAAAAAAAGTCTCTTTAGTTCTTTCTCTTTTTTTTTTTGACAATGACTTGCAAAAGTGGAAAAACTTGACTTCCTGATAGACACCACAGTTTTTGTAGGATTTTTCTTTTTCGCATTTATTTTCTTTGTTGTCTTTCCTTATTTTGTTAAAAAAAATCCTTAAGCCCTGTCACCTTGCTGTCCCAACCCTGCTCTTTGTTACGGCTCGGTGAGCTTCCCCCTCCTGCACAATGTAGTTTCCGCTGGTCTGTCATTCACATTGTTCATCCTTCATTATGTATCAAATAGCAGCAGAATTTGTGCAACGGCAACAGATGTTTTTGTTGCTAGCACTCCGATAGCGCTCGCCACGCAAGGTAAGAAACTAGAACCCCCTAAAAACAGGCTATGATTTCGAGATGTTATGTAAGAAGTTTTTTGGGGCAGTGGTTTTGTCCTGGATTTTGGCTTTGTGTGCAAGTGTGTGTGTGTGTTTGTGCGTGTGTGTTCCGGACTTCCTTTCTAGACGTGTTCTATTAAAATATCAGTGCCGAATGACTGGGCTTTTGAGGCCACCGATTCGGGAAAAGTTGGTGTCCAAAATGAGCTCACCTATCACACAGTCCTCTGCTGTGGGAAACAAAGTGTTTCAGCTTTTTATTTTTATTTCTGTGAGACTCGTGATTAAGACTAAAATTTGGGTGATGATTAATTGTCAAATAAATAATTGCGATTATGACTGTTTTGGGTTTTTATCTATTAATTGTAAAAAAATGGTAGCGCAGGTAGTTGGAAGATTGAGGTTGATTCCCAGCACCAGCGCTGTTGGGCCCCTGAGCAAGGCCCTATTGCTTAGACGTATAAAGGAGATCAGTGTACGTCGCTCTGGATAAGGGCATCTACCAAATCCTGCCGCTCATATACTCTGTTTGAAAGTAGGGTGGTGCAGGTACTAAAGCTCCCTCCTGTGCCTAATCAAAGTGTGCAGGGGCAGTTTGGTGGTGCTGTGGGTCTTAAATCACATCTTTCTAAACGACAACTCAAAGCTTTAACTCTCTAAGCCACCTATAACATGTTAGCACTACAAGTGATTGCTGTGTGTGTGAAGTGTGTGTGAGAGATGGTTTTCCATTTAATCCATCAGATATTTGTCTCAGTGCTTCTCCCTCTGCTGCCATTTGATTTTCTCTGACGTTCCTACTCCTCGGATCAGCTTCAAACGCTTTGACAGGAGAACTTAGGAGAAGTGGTTTTTTTTATTTGATTTATTTCACAGGGATCTGCTTTAGTCTATCCCAGCTGTCTCTGAAAGGCAGGAGGGGGACACCCTGGACAGGTCACCAGTCCATCACAGGGCCACATACACACTATGGGAATTTTAGAACCACCAATTTAATCTAACATACATGTTTTTCGACTGTGGGAGGAAACCGGAGAACCCGGAGTAAACCCACGCAAGCACGATGAGAACATGCAAACTCCACACAGAAAGACCCCTGACTGGGAATCGAACCCGGGACCTTCTTTCTTTTTTTCAGTAAGAGAAGTACAGCATCACAATAGGTTTTTTTTCCTGTCAGACCATAAAAAAAAAACATGACACGCATTTCCGGCACTTCAGTAGAATCCAACCAATCAGATGTTTCCAGTTTTCTATATGATTTGCATCAGACCATCAGCCAACAGTTTGTGGCCATGACATTTGAGTCAGAGACAACAAATATATTAAATACAAACACACACACACGCTGTTGACTTAAGTGATTAATTGGGATGTAACTAAGACTCCTTAAGGGGACAATTAATTCTGCTTTTAATTTTGGCTTTAGGATCGAGAAAATTGAACCTTAAATGATTGGGCAAGCGTTTTTCATTCGCTTGTCAATTATGGGGTTTTCACGCCTTTACATTTTTTTTATGAAAGTTGTCTTGCAAGTTATTTTGTCTTTAAACTAACAAACTGGTAAATTGTCTTTTCCTCATTTTCTCCTTAATTTGATCACAAATTGGTCATCCATGTAGCATCAGATAGTTGACTACCAGGTAGTTTAGGGCAAAGCAGAGCATATTTCATGTTAATTATTAATAAATCCTTAATTTGACTTGGGAACAAAGAGTCGACTCAGTGAGCAATTCGACCATTTTTTAGTGACTTTGTATGCAAAACATTCTATAGGCTCTCTGTAGAAAACGTATTTTGTTGCATGAACGAAAGAATGATAGATGGATGGATTGAAGGTGCGGAAACTAACAGACAGACCATGCTAAGCAGCACTGTTGGGCAGTAGCATTGCCGGTAGTTTAATCACATTTCTTAGTAGCGTGGTGGTGGTGGAGGTAATGTTGCTGTTTGGTAAATAAAATAGCTTTAAGTAACAAAGCTCTTTTGTTTATCAAGTAGTGCAGTAGCGTCCACACAAGCTACATTTACCAATGCTACATCAGTTAATGATGTCACCACTATTAACGAAGCTTAAGCGTAGTCTAGAATCATTTAATGAGTAACTGATAGCTTAGCTCAACAAGTAGTGTACTAATTCTTTCTGTTTCCTACAATTTGGCTTTGGTTGATTTATACTTTTGTTTGTGTAAGTAGACGTGTTAAGGTCATTGGTTGTTAATACCTGTATATGGTTGTAATTCTATATCGCTAAAAGAAGCAAAATGGCGCGTGAAAAAAGATTAGCTCATTTTGCTGGACAGGATTTAAAGACCCGGACTTCTGATCACTATTGGTGGAAACATCAGAATCCAAACACCTTTGCTATTTGTCCGAGTATAATAATGACGGCTTGACGAGCGCGAGGAAACAATCACAGATGAACGAGAACTTCGAGAACATAATGTCTCACTATCAGCTCATAGTCGTCGTCGGAATATAACCAGTGTAAGGTCATCAGCCCACAGTCCATCTGACTGATCCAGATTTTCTTTTACCCACGACCCCTCTGACTAGTGGTAGCCATTCGGACGAACAGGTGTGCTCTCTCTAGGGATCTGGTCGGTGTCCAGAGCCTGTTAGGCGCATTTTACAGCATGAGAATTCACACGAAGCAATTAGCACCAGTCAAGAGCGCTGAAAGCTTTAGACATTCCCGTTGATGGCATTGGAGTGTGTGCAGCTATACTCCAAATACATATATTTGTGGATTTGTATGATCAAGTGGTAATTAGGGGGGGTTCTCGACCCTTTTTAACGGGGCTTTAGTCTGTCATTTCTGCTGTCTGTCAACTATCAAACAACCAAAATGTATTGGAAGTATAATTTTGGGGGGGTTTTTTTAGATAAAAACAATACATATCCTTACAAAAAATCTAACTTAATTATTTTTATTTCTCTTTGCTATTCTGTAGAGATGCACAATATTTGATTGTAGTTTTTCTACTATATTTTATAGTTTTTCTGCTAGTTTTAATACCTTTCCCCTTTCCCTCCGCCTCGGACCTTTTCTCGTTTTTTTTATCATAGCAATATGATAAAAATTTCCCCAGATGACTTCGAGTCAAGTCAAGTCCCCGTTATATACATTACCATTTACTGCATTTGGCAGATGTCCTTATCCAGAGCAACTTTCATTCATCTCCCTTATACAACTGAGCTCAGGGACCCAATGGTGGCTATTTGGTATTGTCGGGAATCGAACCCAGATCTTCCAATTAGCAGTCCAACACCTTAACCACTGCGTTATCACTATCCCCCTGTTTATATAGCACATTTTAACAATAAATATTGTGTTGAAGCAACATTAAAGAATCAATTAAGAGAACAGTAAACACCCACTAAAACACTTATTTTAGTTCAACTTGTAACTGTAAATTAAGAGTCCCCAACTAAGCAAGCCAGAGGCAACAGCATCAAGGAGCCAAAAAAAAACCTCGGGAGCAATTAAACTCAGTCCCAATGGGGGCAGTTCTTCTTGACCAGACCTGACCAGCCGTCCAGAACCTGTCTTGTCTAGAAGACAAGGTCATCACTGGGAAAACTGCCTCCTAGATCTCTAAGTGCTGATCCACCAATTGGGGCTGGATACAGACTGGATCTGGTGGCGACGGTCAGCCTCAGAATAGGACATGAAAGAGACGTATTAAGCGTAGATGCTATTGAAGATTGTTTCTGCTCTTCGGTTAATCTATTTTGCCTATTTGGAAAGAATTTATTATTTTAAAACGAATGGGGTGATTTTGTAATAAAAATAGAGTGCATTCGCATAAATAATTATACAATAATTATAATTATAGTTATATACAACATGTCGAGGCTGATTAGGATTAGACAGCTTTTTTTTTTAAACCAGCACCTTTAAAATTAGCACATGTTAATGATTCTATAAACATTTTAGGCTGGCAAATATAAATTCCTATATAACATTAAAATATTGGTCATGATGCTGTCACCTATAATCTTATAGTAATGCATGTGATTTGGTAATTAAAACTTCTTATTTATTATTATTATTTTTAATCCAGTTACTGACTCAGATTCATTTGAAGTTGTTTGAAAGAATCAATTCAATAATTGAGTCGTGACTCAGCACCGTCATCCTGTCAGGGGTTTTTTTTTTGTCAGGGTTTTTTTGGTGTTGAGCTTGAAAAATGTCTGAATGCATTTATTATCCTGAAAATTATCACAATTTTATTTTTATTTTTATTATTTTAATTAATCACATTTTAATTGTTTGGTAGCAAAGAGATGCTTAGTAATTAAATAGAAAAAAAGAGAAGATGGCAGATTAGCCTAACCCGCTCACACACCACCACTGACACTCACAATAGATGTATGTAATAGTGTGTGTGTGTGTGTGTGTGTGTGTGTGTGTGGTGTGTGTGTGTGTCCGGTCTGCAGCTGTGACCCTGGATGAAAACTGAGGTTAAGTCATCCTGTTCCCAGTTCCTCTTTCCTCTCTCTCCTCTCTCTATTCTCTCTCTCTCTCTGTCTCTTCTCTCTCTCTCTCGCTCTCTGTCTTTTATTCGCGCACACACACACAGCTTTTGTCTTTATCTCCAATGTGCTGATAATGCCCAGTAGACTACTGCGAGTGTGTGTGTGTGTGTGTGTTTGTTGTTTGCGAAGCAGTGATTAAACATTCAGGTAAAGTTTGTGACGCTAAAGTGAAAGAGAGCTGGAGGAGGAGAGGGAGGAGGAGTAAAGTGAGAGAATAGGAAATGAAAGTTATAGCAAGCAGTGAGAGAAGTGAGACTTCCTTTTTCCTCTCTGTGTCTCTCAGTTTCTTTCTCTCAGGATCTCGTTAAGCACCTGAGCTGCGAAGTGTCACATTTTCTTCATATCGCTCTGATGGACAGATTGCAAAGACATGTTGGATTTTTAAGAACAATATTTCATTAATAACAGGGATGTACGGTGCGACACAATATGTCCCCCGATGATACGGAAAAACTAGTCTGTGCGATAAGTAAATTTATCATTGTAGCACGCGCGCATGTTCTTAACATTGCTAATATATTTGGTAGTTGTAGTAAAACCCTTGTCCCGGCTACATGGAGTCATTTTGTCCAACACATACCTAAGTTATTTATATGCAGCTCTTCTTCTCCTCCTTTCGGCTGTTCTTTTTTAGGGGTCGCCAAAGCGAATCATCTGTGTCTCTACCTAACTATATTCTCTACATCTTCTTCACTCACACACACTAACTTCATGTCCTCGTTTATCTCATCCGTATACCTCCTCTTTGCTCTTCCTCTTTACCTTCTGCCTGGTAGCTTCATTTCTAACATCCTCCTACTAATATATTCACTATCCCTCCTCTGATGTCCAAACCACCTCAATCTGGCTTCCCTGACTTTCTTCCCAAAACATCTAACATGAGTCGTCCCCCCTGATGAACTCATTCCTAATTCTGTCCAACCTCGTCCCTCCCAAAGAAAACCTCAACATCTTCAGCTCTGCTACTTCCAGCTCTGCCACTGTCTTTAAGTTTTTCTACGCAGTTGCTAACAGTTGTTAACTTTTATAATGTTAACTGAGTCCAATTTAACTCCAAGGAACAACATTTTTTTTTTTCTTTAACTAATTAAAGTTTCTGCAACTTCCGCATAAGATGAGTTGTCTCTAACGTGGCCTGATAGGATAGTAAAAAGTCCATTGTGTGCATCCGGGAACTTTTTCACTAAGGATTTGGAGAAAATGACTCGCCTCGCATACTTAGTTGTGCTTACTATATAGTATGCAAGGGTGCGAATGTGGACGGGGCCAGGATGTAATTGTGATATTTTATTAAAACATGTAAAATGGAGTCTAAAATTGTTCTGTATTCTTCTCAGATTTTATTTTAGTAAAAAATGATAAATTTGTATTAACAAGCACCCTCCCTCTTAGTCCCCCTTTTATAAGGTTTGGGCCGCTGCCTCTCAAAATTTTATACTTGTGCTACAACTGTTCGGCCTGCGCTATAAAACTTTCAATCTCTTTAGCACCAGTGCGATGTGCGAGCCGAGCAAGAAAAAAAGTGAGTAACAGGTGGTGATTTTCATAGTTTGTCTCTTTTTTTTGCGCTTTCATGCTTATAAATCTGCCCATCTGCTTTAGTGCAGACGCCATGACGTGTTAGATCAAACAGTCAACCAAACATCAGCTAGCTGTGTATACAGAACAGGAAATATTTAGGGGGGAAGATTCATATACGATTCCGGTCATGTTGTTAACGGAAAATCATGTGGTTTTTGGATTATTTGACTATAGCAGTAAATCTTAAAAGTGTGTCAATTTCCCTAAAAGTGAGATTTCCTGTGAAAATGATTAGGACATATATTATTATTTCATATTACAGAGGCAAGAAAATACATTTGCAACCTTACAGACTGAATCACTTTATCTGATGAACGGATATATTTTAATTAATTTGTTTTATTTATTAATTTATTTGATTTTATCTACACATAAACTTTGACCAGAGCATAATCATAGTTGGCCAAAATGTATTGTATTATATTTTAAATAATACATCTATTTTTATTCTTATTTTATAAAATACGGTCCTTAATCGATTTTTTATTAAAGATTTTCTGAAATCCTTCTGGTTAGTTGGTGTGATAGTCTAGTGGGACGTGTGTTGTGCTCGGTTTGCTTTAAATTTCCAAAAATAGCCAAAAACACAAATATGTGTATGTAAATTAATTATCATATTCAATAGGGTTGAAGTCAAAGGTTTGACCACACCTACCACAGCACAGCATGTCCCCATGGAGCTCAGGAACAACGGCCAAGGAAAATCTTCATACTACAGCAATTAAAAACATGTCCACATACTTTTGGTCACAGAGTAAATCAATATCAATCTGTGAAATAAATCACAGCTGGTAGTAAAGTCAGAACCGCTGGTATGGAAAATATTCAACCAATCAAATTAAAGAATTGAACACCACTGTGATCATTTACTCAGCAATTAGGATGAGTTTATAGTTAAGATAGAATATATTTATATTTTAGCCGTCACATGCATTTAAGAAGAAGAAGCAAGAATTGTAGTGTGAGAGAGAGAGAGAGAGAGAGTGGAAATGCTTAACGGCTGTCTTATTTTAACTCCAGTGTTCAGTCCAGCTGCTGTTATTTCCTCTGCCCTCCAAATCCAGCCAGGAAGCGTTCCCATGGTAATGGCAGGAACTGTATCTGGGCTGCCAATCACAGCCGAGTCTCAGTGACGTTCGGTGTGAAAGAACGAATAGACGGAAAGAAGTGAACACAACAGGTAGAAGGGAAAAGAAGGACAATAAAGAAGCAAAGTAATAACAGGAAGTAGCGTGTGCTTGTGTTAATGCCTTTCCTTCTTACAGTAAGTGCTGCAGAATATGAATGTGTGTGTGTGTGTGTGTGTGTGTGTGTGTGTGTGTTATAAGGAACATCTGGCTCCATGGTACTAAGGAATGTGCAGTAAACCAGATGTGAGATATGTTAGTATGGAAGTATATGGAAGCGAGACCACCTAAAGACACACACACAAACACACACACATTATATGTTCCTCCGTGTGTGTTGATGTGTCAGTGTGGGCATGTGCATCAGGTTCAGCTGAGCTGATGTATAGTGACTCTGTCTATTAAGCTCAAAGGATTGCTGAAAATAGAAAAACGAGTGGCCTACATTTTCCAGTGCGCACTGCTACAATGCCTTTAGATTGTGTGTCTGGATGGCGCATGCTGTCATTTTTCAGTCTGTTCATCTGTTAAACGTTAAAAAAAAGACGAATAAGCAATGACGTGTTATAACACGTTTATTATAAAGGTGTTTGCAAGCACAGCTGTGACTCACCCGATGTTTTGCATGGAAAAGGATTTGTGTTGTTTCCGTACGAATGAGTTCCATGTGGCCCACCCGCATGGGTAATTCATGAATTTTGTGTAACATGGATGTTTCTCATGAATTGTGCTTTGAGAAATATTGCATGTATTAAGCAGAAGGTCAGAATGGTATTTTATAGCAGCCCTTTATTAGCCAGGAGGGCGACTGAGTGACATGTACACCGACCAATCACAGTTCATTATGTTTAGCATGAAAATGTCAAGTCAATGTCCTTTTAAAAACAGACTGATGTGCAAACGTAGATCCGTTATTTAAGAATGTTGTGCAAGATGATGAGTACTGAACATCAACTTCACATCATGTACGATATCCAGCTGATCCTTATAAACACATATAGATGTGTTGAGTGGATGTACAGTAGGATCTTCTTTAATTAAAATTTTGTTTACATTGGTATTATAAAAGAAAAGAGAGAGAGAGAGAGAGAGAGAGAGAGAGAGAGAGAGAGCGATGGAGAGAGAGCAAGTGAGAAAGAGAGAGCAAAAGAGAAATAGAGCAACTTTTTTTTTCTTTTAAAACATTTATTTTCAAGTCATTTTATATATAATAAAACAGGTTGACTTAAGTGAGGGAGAAAGTGTGTGTAAAAAAGAAATAGAGAGAGAGAGAGAGAGAGTGAGAGAGAGAGCCTTTGACTTTAGAGAAGAAATCAAATAAGAGAAAAAGTAGGAGAGAATAAGACAGAAAGTGT
>VCAZ01000150.1:1297500-1415000 GCA_005784505.1 Bagarius yarrelli | reverse complement strand
TCTCTCTCTCGTGTGTCCGGGTGGGGGGGTTAGAGGGGTGGGGTCTGGGCAGACAGTGTGAGGAACAATGTCATACTCTTCCCAGTGAAAAGAGGCAAGAAGTGCAGACCAACATGGAAAAAATACTATAGTATTTCCTCTATCTTCCTGCAGTGTACTATAGTATTAACTGTAGTGAATTGATAAACTGGAGTAAATACTGTAGTAAACGTTACTTTAAGTTACTGTAGTATACTAGAAGACTGTAATAAACTGGATGATATTCTAGTCTTTACTAAAGGATTTAGTTTATTATAGTATTTACACTCGCTTAATGTTTACACCAAACTATAGAAAGAACTGTAGTGAACTGATCAACAATATTTGAAAGAGTGGTTCTATGGGGAACCGAGTTGTTAATGGGGAACAGTGTGTTCCAGTGGGAAAGACCAGATTCCCATTTCTAATGGACGGCAATGTCAGATCATTGATTCCACCAAAGTTCAACAATGCAGTGAAGATTTTCCACAAAAATCCGCAATCAAAAATGAAGCGTTTGTTAACATGTTGTTCGGTTTGATTCATTTGAGGGATTTTGTGTGTTGCGTTGATCCACTTTTTGTTGTGATTTGTGCTGTGAAGGTTTTTTTACACATACAGTATAATAGAGTTGTGGAAAACCTACTATAGTCCATAATGGAGTCATTTGTTACTAGTACAAGGGGAAAAGAATACCACAATAAATTACATTGCAATGATCACATTAAATTATTCCAATTTATTTTAGTAAGTTTAAATACACTACAGTATTTAGCACAAAAACTTTTACTACAGGTTACTAGAGTAAAGTTACCAGATGTGAGTAGATTAGCCAAAAATTTAACATAAGTACAAATACAACTATTCAATTCAATTCAGTTCAGTTTTATTTGTATAGCGCTTTTTACAATGGTGATTGTCACAAAGCAGCTTTACAAAATTATGAGACAGAATGAAACAGAAATCAGTTTGTCCTTGATGAGCAAGCCGGGGGCGACGGTGGCAAGGAAAACTCCCTGAGATGAGATAGGAAGAAACCTTGAGAGGAACCAGACTCAACAGAGAACCCATCCTCATTTGGGTGAAAACAGGTAGCAGGAATTATGTGGTTAACATCATGTGTGTGTGAGCAACTTAAATCATAAGTCCTTAGAGAGCAGCTGGAACGTCTTTATGGCGAAGTGGGACGTCCTTGGTCACCCTGGTGATGTATCATCCGCTGGGGCAGGTCACAGGGAAGGGTCCAACAGGACCGGGTTGGAGGTGGGGTCTGGATCACCGGCAGCTCCGTTGTGGCGTATGTAACTCAACAGTGAGAGAGAGAGAGAGGAGAGAGAGGAGAGAGAGAGAGAAGAGAGAGAGAGAGAGAGAGGGAAAGGAAGGCAAAAAAGAAGGAAAACAGTTAAGTGACAATGTAGTCACACGGTTTGGAGTGATTAAATGAATAATGTAGAGTAAAGCATGGACTCCGGCAAGACTAACTAGGTCAGCATAACTAAAAGGAGAACCAGAGGGAAACACAGACATGAGGGCTCCCTGATATGTTAAGCAAACCAGCCGCTCTCATCATCAACACCGTGATCACTAAGAGAGGGGAAGACAGCATCTAAACATACCAGATCACCACAATACTCAACACCCATGAGTCCCCCAGATCTGCGCCTTTATCTATATCTATAATGCGCGGTACTGACAGGTAGCCTGCATCCTTTGATTAAAGTAGGCGTGACGGAACGTAGGACACTAGAAGTTCGCTTAAGTACTGCGGTGCGAGACCATTTAGAGGTTTATAAGTTAAAAGTAGTATTTTAAAATTGATGCGGGTGTCCTCACTGGGAGCCAATGCAGTGTGGATAGGACCGGCGTGATGTGCTCGTATCTTTTTAGTTTTAGTAAGGACTCTCGCTGCTGCGTTCTGGACTAGCTGAAGTTTATTAATGCACCTAGTTGAACATCCAGACAGTAATAAAGCGTTACAGTAATGGATGTTCAGCACTAATTTTTCAGCATCAGTAAACGACAAGATATTTCTTATTTTAGCGATATTTCTAAGATGAACGCTATCCTGGTAATATTGTCGACATGGGCCTCGAATGAGAGATTGGAGTCTAAAATCACACCCAGATCTTTCACTGTTGCACTCGGTGAAACAGAAAGACTGTCTAGGGTTAAGGTGTGATCAGGAAGCTTACTTTTAGCTACCTGTGGTCCTAGAACCAGAACATCCGTCTTGTCAGTGTCAGGGTTAAGCAAGAGGAAATTGCATAACATCCAATCTCTTACTTCCTTCACACATTGCTCAATTTTATTAAACTGGCCTTTCGCATCAGGCCTTGATGAGACGTATAACTGTGTGTCATCAGCGTAACAGTGGAAACTGATATCATGCTTACGAATTATGTTTCCCAATAATCACCATTTAAAATCTACAAAATAGGACCTGAGCCACGCAAGAGCTGTTCCTTTAATTCCTACTAATTTTTCTAATCTGTTAAGAAGAATGTTGTGATCTATGGTGTTGAAAGCCACACTAAGGTCAAGTAATATAAGCAACGAGACACAGCCTTGATCGGATGCCAGTAAGAGGTCATTAGCTACTTTGACCAGTGCCGTCTCTGTGCTGTGGTGAGGCCTAAATCCTGATTTCTTTGTAAATATGAACATAGCTGCTGCTCTACTACATCTCTAGGATTTTAGAGATAAACGGAAGGTTAGATATCGGCCTGTAGTTTGACAGCTCATTTTTGGTCAAGGTCAGGTTTCTTAATTAAAGGTTTAATCACTGCTAATTTAAAAGATTTCAGGACATACCCACTGCTGAGAGAAGAGTTAACTATTTTCAACAGGGGTTGCTTAAGAAAGTGTGTTGGTATAGGATCTAACACACAAGTTGACGATTTTGTGGAAGAGATGAGTGTGATTAGGTTTTTCTCTTCCAGAGGAGTAAAATTTTCTAAGTTCTGATCTGATGCGGTTAGTTGTTCATCAGAATCATTTAAAGGGTCCGGTTTTAAAGCGTGAATTTTCTGCCTAATGTTTGCAATTTTATTGTCAAAAAAGTTGATGAAATCCTCACTGCTGCACGCAGTTATGGTGCAGGTTTCTGAGGTCATCTTATTCCTAGTTAATTTTGTTAATTTAAAGTTAATTTAAATAGAAATCTAGGATTATTTTTATTATTTTCAATATTTAGCAATATTTGGCAAAATAACTACTCAAGTAAAAGTAAAAGTATTAACATTTATTGTTACTTAAGTAAAAAAGTCTGGATTAAGATAACTCAATAAATATCTCAACACGTTCCAGCTGTTCTCCAAGGACTTATGACTTAAAGTTGCTTACACACACAGTGTAACAAAAGAATTCCTGCTACCTGTTTTTTACCCAAATGAGGATGGGTTCTCTGTTGAGTCTGTTTCCTCTCAAGGTTTCTTCCTACTCTGTCTCAGGAAGTTTTTTCTTGCCCCGGCTTGCTCATCGGGGACAAACTGATTTCTGATTCATTTTTATTTTATAAACTCTTTGATTGTGTAAAGCTGCTTTCTGACAATGACTATTGTAAAAAGCGCTATACAAATAAAACTGAAAAAATTGTAACTCCAAAAAAAATACTAACAACTGACTACATAAAATATGCATAAAAAAAAGACAAAAATTAAGTAACTGTGTCAGATTTTATAGTAACCTAATGGTAATGTTAAAGTGTCCGTAGATACAGAATCACTATCAACTAGTGTCTATCATGAAACTTACTGTAAGATGTTTTCTCAGGTTGGAGCTGGAATTCCTTTAAGGCGTCACACTATGTAACAGTATGTTTTACACCTTGGAGTGTATAAATTGATTGAATGTGAGGTCATGTGTGTTTCTGTCTGTACTGATATTCTCACTTCTTCTCGCTTTTCGGTCGTTATTTTCCTGACAGGGCCGTTAAAAAAAATGTATGTATAAATGGAGGGGAAAGTGGTGGCTCATGGTTAAGGCGTTGGAATAACAACCTAAAGATTGTGGGTTCGATTTCCAGCTCCACCAAGCTACCACTGTTGGGCCCCTGAACAAGGCCCTTAACCCCCAATTGCTCAGGTGTATAAAAGAGATAAATGTAAGTTGCTCTGAATAAGGACGTCTGACAAATGCTGTAAATGTAAATGTACAGCCTATCACATTAGACTCGTCATCTCATTATACGGAACATGAATGGGAAATAATTAATAAAACTACATTTTTATTATTAACATTTAATCATTATGCCATCAAATGTAGCAAACTAAAAGTAAGACCAGATGAACCTCTAAAAAGTAAATTTCTTTCAAAAATCTTTTCGAGAAAAAGTTACGACGTGTATATGACATGTTACTACCCATCTCTGAAAGTTACTTTACGATACTATAGCATTTTTTTTAATAGGGTGAGAATTTGCCGAAAATATTCAAAAGTTATGACGGACGGCTTATACAAGAATTATATGTAAAAATCCAGCATCTATCCTGCTTATGTAACTTATCTTTGCTAATACAGGAAAGAAGATTTATTTAGTTTTCTTTTCTTTTCTCGCTCACTCAATACTTTTATATTTTTTACCTGTGTGTAATGCAGAGAGGCACAATTAAAAAGACGAACCGTCACATTCATGACAATAAACGCGTGGGAGTGTTTACAATCTCACTAGTCTCTGGAGAGCACATACCTCCATTACAGGAGCACCGCGAAGCCAATCAAACACTTTTTATTTAGCCTACCACTTAAGTTTGACCTGACAAAGAGCCACCGTTTAACCTCTCTCTTTGATTCTGCATGGCTTCCTCTAGCACGCTAATGAAGCTGCACTAGACAGCTGCTGAGGGTACTGCAGTGCGGGAATAACGTTGCACGCTAAAATGCAAGCAAAGATGTGGAAATAATAGTGTCAGAAATGCCAAGGCATGAAAGAATTTACACAAAATTATTTTTATACAAAGACAGCAAAGTATCTGGCTCTTTGTGCAATAGTGAAATGACACCATTACAGCTTTGATCATTTTAGTAAAAACACCCAAGATGCAGAACATTAAGTAGTTCTAAAGCATAAACGTTTGGCCGTATCACCAGACGTTCTTATCCAGAGAGACTTACATATATCTCTTTTTAATGCAACTGAGCAATTGGCCTCACTCAGGGGCGCATCAACGGCATCTTGATTGTGCTGGGAATTGAACCCTTATCTTTTAATAAGCAATGCAACACCTCAAGCACTCTGCTACAAGTACATTGGTTCATCTTTATAATAAACATTTTGGACATGTCCAGAGAAGGGAAAGTGAATATTTTAATAGGATGATGTTAGAAATGAAGCTACCAGGCAGAAGGCAAAGAGGAAGACTAAAGAGAAGGTAAAGGGATGTGATAAACAAGGACATGAAGTTAGTGAGTTTGAGGAAGAGGATGTAGAGAATAGGGTTAGGGGGAGACAGATGATTTGCTGTGGAGACCCCTAAAAGAAACAGCCGAAAGGAGAAGAAGAAGAAGATCCGAAGGGGGAAAATCAGATCAAGTCAAGCCCCCTTTATTTTTATATATATATATTTATTAAAACAGTCTAACTCGTATCTGTTAATTAGGAGTTCTCAACTAAGCAAGCCAAAGGCAAAAGCAACAAGGAACCTAAACTCCATTTGACAGAATGGTGAAAAAAACATTGGGAGAAACCAGGCTTAGTCAGGGAAGTCAGTTCTCTTTTGACCAGACCACCCATGATACAGCAAAGTTCCCGTGGCCTTGTCTGGATGGCCGTCTAGAAAACAAGGTCATCAATGGGAGTCCGCCTCTGGGGCTAATTGTTTCTGCCATGTAAATCAGATGACACAACAAAAGCACTGATGTCAGATGATAAATCCTGTCTATTTGTCCATTGCATACTTACATTTGTAATCAAACCTTTTTATTCAGCATCAAATGTGTTTTCCAAACTGCCACATACACTATATGGACAATGTTTTTTCACACCTGTCTGTCACCTGTCAGCGCTTTTTACGATGGTCATTGTCACAAAGCAGCTTTACATAATCGAAGAAATTATAAGATAAAAAATGAATCATCCTATTCCAGATTAAGTCTCAGTTTAGTCTTCTATAATAACCACCACACTGGATTATTGTGTCTGGATGTTGGGATTTAGTCACAATAGTATTTGTGAGATTAGAACCTAAAGTTAGGTGAAAAGGTCTGGAATGAGATCTGTGTACCAATTCATCCCAAAGCTGTTGAGTGGGGTTGAGTCAGGCCTCTGTGCAGGGCACTCAAATTCTTTTACACCAGTCATAACATACCGTGTTTTTATTGAGTTTATATCTTTGTCATGCTGGAAAAGTGTTTGGGTTTCGAGTTTCAGTGACGGAATGATGTAAAGGTACAATATAAAAGGGCATTACAGACATCTGTATGCTTCAGACTTTGTGGAAACTATTTGGAGAAGATGCAATCTGGGAAAAACATCACATGGTTAAATTTTACATATCACAGTCCTTTTCAAACTTTTTTTGTTGCATATCTTGTCTCTAACTTATGGTATATCTGAAGTCGGCTGATCACAATAATTTTCAGAAACACACTTTTAAAGAAAAACTGGTTTGAAGAGAGGCAATTAAAATAAAAGCACCAAACAGTCAAGTATCACCTGGGACCTGTTTATGGTTCAGTGGCTAATTGTCAGTGGAGTTATTAGTGTAATAGAAGATGAGTTTTTGTTTATTTTATCATCATCATATATCATATTTTGAAAATCTTTTAGACATTAGTCCAAACAATCTTACAGTTTATACAAGTAACTGCAAAATGATCAACAGGTTCAGCTGGGTTATTTAATTTTTCTGTATTTGGTTATGTTGTATTTGAATTGTGTGTTCTCAATGTGATGATGATGTCACTGTGATTATGGGAAGTGGTGGCTCATGGTTAAGGTGTTGGAATATCAACCCAAAGATTGTGGGTTTGATTCCCAGCTCCACCAAGCCACCACTGTTGGGCCCCTGAGCAAAGCCCTTAACGCTCAGTTGTATAAAAGAAACAAATGTAAGTCGCTCTGGATAAGGACGTCTGCCAAATGCTGCAAATGTGAATCATGATGATGTTTCCTTAATTGTTAAGGGTTATTTTATAATTAATATAAAAAATAAAATGTAATAATGAATCATAACAATGATCTGAAAAGCAGTGGTAGTTAAAAACAACTCACACAGCTGCATACTGAATCATCTGCAGAGAACGAATTGCTCAAAGGTAGACCTTCCAGCGGGGAGTTGCAGTAGTCTGGCTTCGAAATTACAAGAGGCTGCACAAGCAAATAAGTGGCCTGAGTGGACAAGGATGGTCTAATCCTTCTGATGTTTTAGACTATAAACTGGTAGAACTGTGTCCAGTTAGCAACGTGAGAAAAAGTACAGCTGATTGTTCCCAATGTTGCGAGCAGTGGTCGAACAGGAGATTAGTGAGTTGTCTGTGGTAATTTCAAGATTCTGGCATGGGAATGAATCAGGGGATGAAGCATTTCCGTTTTGCAAGTCTTAAGTTTCAGCTGATGAGTTGTTTTCCACAATGTCTGCCAGGCATGCCAAATTTGGGCTGTGGTGTCTAAGGGAGAAAAGTAAAAGATGAAATGGATGTCATTACCAAAAAACAATAGTAGGAGAAGCAATGTAAAGAAATAACTTTACCAAGTGAGTGAATGTACAGGAGAAAGGGAGAGGACCACATACAGAGCCTGGTGGGACACCAGTAGAAAGTCTACATGGAGCAGATGTTATTCCACTTCATGTTATCTGATATGAACAACCATTCAAGTAGGAAGCAAACCACTGCCATTCTGCTCCACAAATACCAAGATTCTTCAGGTTGGACAGGAAAGTCTTGTGGTTGACCGTGTTAAATTTAGCTAAAAGGTCCAGAAAGATGAGGACAGATATCTATCGGATAATCTGGCAGAATGTCGCTGTTTAGCGTCTTTGTAGACTGTGCTGCTTTGAAACATTGCTTTGGGTTCCTCTGTGGGAGGTAGAAAGGCAGCTGATATTAGTCAGCCCAAGACTTTGTTAACGCAGAAATCTAAATGTTCTGAAATTGCAAGTTAGTATTTTCCCCGAATGCAGTTGAGCATAAAAATTAGTTTCTAAAGGCGAAAAACATTACAAGCATAAGGAAGTGAGGACAGCTGCAGTAAAGGCTTTGCAGAGTTTAGAAGAAGAAACCCAGCAGCTGGTGATGTCTGTGGATTCCAGACTTCAGCCATTCTTTGACTGCAAATAATTAAATTATTACAAATGACATTATAAATTTGTCAATATATTATTGGTCCTACACAAAAAAAAGAAATACCTCACATATAGCCTGATGTAATTTCTACAGATTTTACAAAATCTTTAAATTAAGGGTCTTAAGGGTACAGAAAATACCTCAATTACTTTTGAGGTAAACTAGCCTTAGCAGCTTTTAATTAGCAAGGGCTGCATCTGACTGAAATTTAAACTAACCAATCACAGTCATGTTTAGGGGCATGAAAACTTGTGTAACGGTACAAGTAACATAGATCCTTAAAATAAAACAGATATATTTAAGTCTATACCATAAACATTAATTCCTATAGAAAATCCATTATTTAGTGAATTCTAATTATCACAGATCTAAACATGATGGTTTTCTTCATTCATGATGGAAGTAAGGGATCGCAACGGCTTTGTTTTAGCCATTACAAAATGCACACGTCTGCCAGAAATCAGGTAGAATCCAAAAAAATCTAATGACGATCTCAGAACTCCTGAAGAATTTCCAGAAAGTTTTTTTCCCCATATGTAGCAGACGTTTAGCCAATTATTTTTGGGTATGGTGGTGTCTAATGCTGATTTTAGAAATAACCAGATATTATAACCAGATAAATGTCAGATCTTTCCTTATGGCATTTTGATCGGGATTTGGAAAACTGGAAAATAAATAAAAATAAATAAACCATGTGACAGATTTTCCAAATAAACCATATTTAACTAGTTTTAATTATTTGGTTCAGTTATGCTGATTCTCAGTTTTGAATCCTGTTTAAACTTGTTGTCTCATCTTGATGTCTTTCTTGACCTTCTTAGGTCCCTTTCTTTGTCCACCGATGCTGAATGTCAGATATTATAACTACAAGGCTTTGTGCATTAAGTCACTTTCATACCAGCTGTGTACATACAGTATACAGTTAACAATAGAGGAACTACAGCAAGCGGAGGCTCATGTACTTCCTGTATGCATACAATTCCTTTGTGTGCTTGGTTTCAGTTAGTCTATTTTGCGCCATTATGTGCATCTGCTCAAACACACACACACACACAAACACACACTCATACATAATAGTGAAAGTATAGCTGTGAACATTACAGTGTGTTTCCATTTTATACACAGGGAGAGGGGATGTGTTTTACTGTTTTATCAGTTTATCCAATTTATTATCATTGAAAGTTTCTGCATGTTGGAATATTTTGCATATAAGTCTTAGTTATGGAAGCACGGTAGCTTAGTGGTTAGGACTGTTTCCTTACAGCAAGAAGGTCCCAGGTTCGATTTCCAAGCAGGGGTCTTTCTGTGTGGAGTCCCGTGTGCATGTTCTCCCTGTGCTCCTGGTTCTCCGGTTTCCTCCTACAGTCCAAAAACATGTATGTTAGATTAATTGGTGTTTCTGAATTGCCCATAGGAGTGATAGTGTGAGTGTGTGTGGCCCTGTGATGGACTGGCGACCTGTCCAGGGTGTCCCCCTCCTGCCTTTCGCCCTTTCAGAGACTACTGGGATAGACTCCAGCAGGGAATAAGCGGGTATAGAAGATGAATGAATGAATGAATGAAAGTCTAAGTTATTTTAAATTTTATTTGTATAGCACTTTAACAACAACAGCTTTACAGCGATATAAAATTAAAAGTAGAAACACTGAAGTTGGAACCGTGAATTTTTTACATATCCACAAAATCAAAGCCTTCTATTAAACCCGGTTCAATAAGAGCTCCACTAAAAGGACTCCGAGAGCATCAGTAGGAGGCAAATTAAACTAAACTTCATGTCTCTACTCATCTTATAGCACAACATAACAAGCTTTAAACTTTTTTCATTATTTATTGCTTTAGTTTTATGGACTAAAAGCTTTTGGGCTTGGAAATGTAATATCCATTAAAGGAACACACTGCATGTAAAGCATTTCATTACATATTAAACTGTATATTATAAGTGATTCGGTGGTGTTTAGGTTGCCTTTAGAAATAACATTTTAAATAATTATTTTGCCTAAAAATATTGTTGATTTAAACTTATTTCTTTAATACTAACCCTATTCCAGCTTTGGACATTATACTTTTTCGACTACATGCAGCTTCCTGGCCTCCTAATCTGTATACTTTCCAAAGTTTTAGCCTTGATTCTGTCACTAATGCCCTTGTTTTGTTTTTTATTTTAGTCAATCTATATAACCCTGTTTATTCTCACTGCTTCTCACAATTTTATTATTAATTATTTGTTAAACATTTAAAAACATTTTTATTCTTTTGGTCGGAGATGGAATTCACAGCTATCTAAAGAAAGTCATTTGAGATATTTTGCTGAGAACCTCTGAAATCCGTGCCTCCAAGGCCTCCGGTGTGCGGGGCTCGGAATCCTATTTACTATCGTCAAGTTAGAGACTAGTTTGTTTTAATCATGACTCCAGTAATACTACAACGTCTATAGCCGTTAAATATTGCCTAGTTAATTTTCACCCACCCTGTATAACCAATCAATATGTTGCATGAATAATTAAATACAATAGAATTTAATGTGTCTTCTTTTGGGATTTCCTAAAAGTAATTTTAATGACGCATATGAAACTGTCAATATTAAATCTTTGGGATTAAAACTATAAGCTATAAACGATATAATTTTACCCCGACTTCTTTTTTTTCAGATCATGTCAGAATACAGCTCTTTGTTGAGCGACCTGTGCGACAACATCACTAACGAGGATCTGGAGCAGCTGAAGTCGGCCTGCAAAGAGGACATACCTGAAGACCAGAGCAACTCCATCACCTCCTCTAAAGAGTGGTTCAGTTACCTGGAAAAAAATGACAAGTTAGCTCAGGGTGAGAAAACCTACTTGTGGGAAGGACAGCTTCTCAGCCTAGTCAATGAAATTGTCAGATATATCACACATAAATATATATTTATGTATCCTTGTCAATGTCTGCAGATAACCTTTCCTACATAGAGCACATTTTTGAGATCTCGCGACGGCCTGATCTTTTGACTCGTGTTATCGAGTACCGTACGACAGTGTTGAAGATCTCGGAGGACGATGAAATCGACACCAAACTCACACGAATCCCATCAGCCAAGAAATACAAGGGTAGAAACCAAATCTTTATATATTCTTTTAAACCTTTATCAAAAATGACCATCCTTAAGAGTGTGATTTTATAATCACCATAATGCAAGAAATAAAAACTTAGTAGTAATTTAGTAATTTGGAAACATTGTACTTATATATGGCCAATAATGTCTACTGAATTAAACTAGTACTTAAACCAGTACTTCGATGAGACCAATAGATACAAAATAGATATTTTGTTATATTTTAGGTGCTTGAATTCATTCATTCATTTTCTATACCCGCTTATTCCCTAATTCGGGGTCACAGGGATTTGCCGGAACCCCTCCCAGCCACCTCTGCAAGGCCGAAGGGCAGGAGGGGGACACCCTGGACAGGGGTGCTTGAATTATGCAATTAAAATACCAATGAATATATGAAAAAATCATTTTAAAAATTATACTTTTGTGGTTAGAATCGAATTGATCTTTATTTATTACATAGGCAAAGGATATTTTTGGGCCCCCTGTAAAAAATAAATATATATT
This sequence comes from Bagarius yarrelli, assembly GCA_005784505.1. Lineage (NCBI taxonomy): Eukaryota > Metazoa > Chordata > Actinopteri > Siluriformes > Sisoridae > Bagarius > Bagarius yarrelli. Next base: position 1,403,104 of record VCAZ01000150.1, on the reverse strand, counting down.
TTTTCATTGTTGTTGTTTGGGCTATGTTATCTTTTGCTATATGTTAGCTGTGTTATCGCAGTTGCTGCTATCAGTATTTCTAATTTCATTGTTTAGAACATGCTTTAGACCTACGATATTATGATATTAACTCTAAAACAGCAGACAAAAAAGTATAATAAATAAAAGGTTCAGACTTACTTAAAGTTGCCTTTAACGTGTCGAGTAGCTTAAACGAACTAAAATATATATTTTACAATATATTATTTAGGTTTTTTATATATTGTTATAGCATTACAGTGGAATAATAAAAGTCAGAATCAGATTTCGATTTTATTCGCCAAGTATGTGTGGACACACAAGTAATTTGTTGTGGTTTTGGAGTACTTGGTACATACAACATACATGCATACATACAAACATACACACAAACATACCTACATATAAGACATACATTGTGATTAGGAGCAGAATTATTTACAGGTTGTCATAATGCAAGTCATAATTAAAATAGACATATTCCTCACCCACCCAACCACCCCCTAACGTACAATCATAGGCACATGTCTAGAATCCCTATGCATAAATCCGGCCCTGTTGGTGGTCTAGAAACAAAGTAATAAGAGTAGGAAAAATTCTACCTCAACCCCCATATAAGGCTTGGTCATGATGTCATGCTTTGGGATGTATTTATTAGCAGGGATTGGCTAAAGTTAGGTAAAGTGGCTCGGTGTAGAAAATGTAGGTAACGTTCCATGCAACATGCTGTAGGTTTAGTGTGTAATCAAAAAATACAGTATCTTATAGACCAAAGTTTATTTAATTAGAAATTATACACAAAGATAGTGAAAAGCAAAATTTAATGGATTGTGGATTTGCAATGTAAAATTTTGACCCCATTTGAACCAAATGTTACTACAACTTTTTCTGTAATAATAAGATAATAAATTTATTGGGTTTTTTTTTAGATATCATTCGCCAACCTTCAGAAGATGAGATTATCAAGCTGGCCCCTCCCCCTAAGAAAGTCTGAGGTTGAAGTTTGTGACCTTTCTTCTTTGTCCTTGCCACTCTATCTTGTCCAAATCGTCTTCAGCTTCCATCTCTAAACCTCACCATCACCCATTCGTTCACCACAAGCTGCCACATAACCAACCGAACAGCCAATCGGATTGCCAGATGCTCTAAAGACACATCGTGATTCCTGGAGGAACCCATGAGAAGTTCTAAAATGGTGAAAGAAGAAGTAAGAGAAGGACCAATCATTAGTGTTTGCTGTTAGGGACGAGATTGAGATTGTTTTTTTTCCTGTGATAGGAAATTGTTGTCAGTAAGTATCACATATCTAATATGGTCACAAATCTTCCATTTTGTTTCATTTACTGAGGAACACTGTAAATTTAATTTACCTGAACTTGCTTGTTTGTTGCCTTCAAAACCCACAAGATAACCTGCAAAAAACGCTTAGAATTCTGTGAGATTTTATTCTCGTCAAGAATTATTCGATATTTGCAAAGCCAACATTTGCCTTTCGGTGAAGAGGCATTACGTGTGTACGTAATTAGATCTGTTTCATTTTTATTTATTTCGATCATTTGTTAATTTATCTTCAGCATTGTAACGAATCATTCCAAGTGTGACTTATCCCATTAGACCGCATATCAAACATATCACAGTGTGTTTCTTTTAATATTAATACAAATCCCCATATTAAATATCTACTCCATTAGGGGTTTTTGGTTTATATATTCCTCAAACATAAGCAGTGTTTGAGATTGAGGAGTAAACAATGACCGAAAAAGATCATGTGATTTATATGTGATTTTACTGGCTCGTGAAAGGACAACTTTTGGACTTGTTAGGGTTTAATGCAAGAATAAGTGTGTATATGAATTTTTAGATGAAAGTGTAGATGAAAATTTATAAACTGTGAATATGGGATAATTTGTGCTTTACGACATGCTATAGATTTAAATTAAAATGACATAACAAATAACAATAGGAGAGTTTAGTAGTCTAAAATTATTACACTACAGTAAATGAGCACTGATTTCAGTCGAGGAAAAAGGATAGACAAATTTGTTAGCTAGTATGGGTGCTTAGCCCTATGTTTTTATGCTAGTTAAAAGCATTGATACAGACTAACGGGAAAACTATAGCCAAGTTCTTCACTCTTAAACTTTGTCTCGTAACACAATGTCCCCACAAGTAAACATGACAGTAATTCAGTGGTGAGTGTTTAATGTAAGCTGTAGTGTTGATTGGAGTCTGGTGTCCTGCATATTTTTAGCTGTGAGGCAACTGCCGTCAACCAGATTGCCTCAGATAGTGTGTGTAGAGCGATACACACTGGGATTCAAGGTGTTACGTGAAAATCAATTGAAGGTCACTATGTAGGAAGTTCGTATTTTATTACGTTAATTGTTAATTGTATTTACTTGTCTGCTAGACAAATGCAGTATATGGCCAAAATATTTTTTGGACACCATACCAGCAGACACATATGAGTGTGTCTTCCCCAAACTGTTGACACCAACGTTGTCTAGAATGTTTGTGTATGTTGTAGCATTACATCACAGGTGTCAAACTTAGTTCCTGGAGGGCTACCAGCCTGCAGAGTTTAGTTTCAATCTAAATTAATTGCACCTGATTCCACTAATTATGTCTCGTTTAAAAAGTCCATGTTTTGTGGTTTGGAATAAGGTTTAAACTAAACTTTGCAGGGCTTTGGTCCTCTAGGAACTGAGTTTGACACCCCTTTACATGATTCCTTTACTGGAACTTAACAAGAGTTCCTACTAGTGTTCCAACATGACAGTGCATCTGTGCACAAAGCCCCTGAACTCCATGCAGTTTAGTGATTGGTGTTAAGGAATTTAAGTGCCCTTCGCTCAACCACTGAACATCTTAAAGATAAACTGAAATACTAGCTGCACCCCAGACATTACCAATCAACACTATTGCTAATTAGAACTTACGAATACTTTTGTGGCTAAATAGGAAGACTCCTAAAGCCACGTTCAAAAATCTAGTTGAAAGTTGAGGGTAATGACACATACAGACGTGATAGTTATGTGCCAAATACTTTTGCTTATATCATGTAACACAGAATTATACTAACAATTACAAAAGGGTTGTTGGTGCTTTAACTTTTAATAAACGGTCAAATGAAGTAGAAGAAGCTGTTTCTGAAATGAATCGATGTCACTGATTCACTGTACCATCTCTAAGTGCATTTTCATCATTCAAGCCATCATTTCTTGTTGCCCAGTTGCAGAAAGACTGTTGATTTCCAATTTAATATTAGCTAGATCACTGTGTCTCTTTTTTGCCCAGCCTCAACAGACTGTTGCTTTTGCTATGCTAAAATACAAGTATGCATTCATAAGTGCTAGAATTAATTGCTGATTAAATAATGTGTTCTTGTGCGTATATCTTAGTGATGTTCTTTTTTTTTTACAGCTAGTGTTTCATGTCAGCATTTGGTATACGTGGTTCCTAGGAAAAATTTGGGACCTAAAATTTGAGGTTTGTGTAACAACATCTACAACAACATAGCCTGGGTTGTATCTATCCTCTACTCTTCTTCTTGTGCCATCAAACAAAAAATGTATTTGAGAATTGGGTTCATTGTGTGTTTGGTGTATCTCGCTAGCTATTTCCATGTGCTGTGGGTATCATAAGATGTTGAATATAGATTTTTACAGCTAAAATGTGATCTGAATTGTCTTCAGAGTTGGATGTTATTTGGTTATGTAGTATTGTAAGAAGTAGCGTCTTTGTTTTTATGAAGTATTTCGGGTCAGATCGTTTGTATTCCTGTTTAACAGATGAAGCAAGAACCTTTAGATTCATGACTTGATGATGAATGCCTGGTAGATCTGGGAATATTTTTCACGGTAAAGAACCAGTTTCATCAAACTACAAAGGTCTGGATAAATTGTGTGAGGAACTGGTAGCTCAGTGGTTAATGTGTTGGACTGTTATTCAGAAGCTTGTGATTTCAAATGCCAAGACCACAGAGAAACCCATAAGCAGAACCTTTAACCATAAACTGTGCAGAGGAAACATAAAGAATTTCTGAATAATATCAACATCAAATCAATGAGCTTAACATTAATATCGGCTAACATTTTTGGTTAACAAAGAACATCCATAAAATGAATTTGGCAGAAATTCCCTTCTCCCCATTTTATAAATCTGAGTAGTTGAAGGTTAATGGTTTTGCTAAAGGGCTTACTGGCAAAATAAAACCTTAATTTGTCACATATGCATTACAGCACAAAAACAAATGTGGGTCAGATAGTACGGTCAGCCTTAATGCAGTGTAAAGGGGTAAAAGCTGTGTTCAAGGGCCAAAATAGTTGCAACTTGGCAGTTTGTTTGAACACAACTCGGTAATCTGGGTAATTGAACTCATTAGGCCAACACATTAACCGCTGGGCTACTACTTTTGCCAAATAGGAAACATTAAGAGGACATTCTGTGTTTGATGGTTCGAATGATTTTATACTGGTGCTTCATGCAACCAATTTTGACTAGTGCCATTGAACAGATTTTGAAGTATGTGTTAAATTCGAAATACTGTAGATGCTTATCCATTTCTTCGTTAGCAAGACTTTTTTCAAATGTTAAAATTGATCGACTGTAAGTTTTTTTCCTAACAAATAAAGAATCGTCTATGTTAAAAATTCAGAGATTATCACTAAAAAGTTTAGTCTGAGGAATGGAGGTCTTAGTTGTTTTACTGTTTTCCAGCTGTGAAGTTTCACCTTTTGTGTCTCTGAGTTTGATCGTTTTTGCTGTATAACCACTTGGATGGTGTAAGTTTAAAGCAGAAAAAGTCGATTTTATTGTATGACTTTAGACCCACAAAACATCGGCCTAGGACAGAGGGATGAAATGGAAAGATAGAGGTGGGACCAGAAAGGACCTTGGCCAGGAATCAAACCCGAGTTGCTGACGCACAACAACTTGTGCATTGGGGTGCTGGTGCCGTAACCCACTACACCACAGCTTTGGCCAAAATGTCCTCACTTTATTTGTATATATGATGTTTGTGGTCTGTGGCATACAGGCCTAAGAAACACGTGTAAATCTCTGCTCGTACCTGTTATTGTTCGCTTTGACTTATCAAGACGAATGACTGACGAATCAGTTAAATAACGTAAATAAAGTGGGTTTTTTTGAAAATAGTCAAATGCAGCATTTCAATACTATTTTTAACACACCATCAAGGTCCCTTAGCCAGATTTCCTGTTGCAATCATGAAAAAAATGTTCACCACAATGATCCCACGAAAATATGTTTATGTTTAATTATTTGCAACATTCTTTAACACTTTTTAGTGCTGCTTTGTTGGCTGCTGTTGTATTACTGTTATTATTATAAGTAGAGTGCAGATGTTACGCTGATGTCACTGATAAAACATAGCTAGTGCCGTTCCAGTGGTATTTATTATAGCTAAAAAAATCACAAATATACAGGATAACAGTTAGCCTTCTTTGTTAGCGCTTACAAACTAAAAAAATACTAATAAGATCATTTCTGATTTATAATAGAACTATTATGGAAATGAGTAAAGTAGTTAGGGGCAGTGGTGGCTCAAATGGTTAAGGCACTGAGTTGAATTAAAAGACCAGGAAGACCTGGGTTCAAGCACCACCACCAGTCCTTGAGCAAGACCCTTAACTCTTCCAGCTTCAGGGGTGCTATATCATAGCTGACCCTGCTCTCTGACCCCCAACTTTTTAAAGATGGGATATGCAAAGAAACTAATTTCACTGTGCTGTAGTGTATATGTGACAAATACATTTACATCTACTGCACTGTCTATTTGATATAGGACAATGGTGGTATTAGCATCAACGCTTTTAAACTAAAAGTGCTAATCTGTTTTAAAAAGATCTTACAGATGGGAGTCCAAAGCTCTGCATTCAGGGTAGGAATAATAGAAGCGCTAATATCACTGGCACCACTTTTAGCAGGTAGTTTAATGGCATTGTAGGGGATGTGTATGGGAAGGCTTAGTGATGGACCATGTGTTTGGAAGGTTGTGATTTCATTTCCTTGGGCCACCAAACTGACACTGTTGGGGTCTCGAGTAAAGCCCTTAACACTTAACAGCACTGTTGTATAAATAAGATAAATGTTAGTGGCTCTGGTTAAGGGGTCTGAGTCAAATTCCTTTCTGTGGCAAAAGAAAAATATAAACCATGATGCTAATAAACAATGTTCGAACTAAAATATCAATAGTAACAGACAAGTCATTAAAAAGGGGGAAATTTGTCTAATTTTGTATTGGCTTAATGCTTAAAAAGATGAGCAATAAAACTTAAAACTAAAATAATAAAACTACTAAATCTACTCAACACTATAGTACATAATGACATAAGGAATCCAGCTCATTAATACTGTTAAGACTGTTAATTGGAAGAAGAAGCATAAATAAAGGTCAGCGAAGGTGTGCTTAAAATAGCATTGAACGACAAGAACAATTATATGACTCCAAGGGTGATAGGTTCAAGTCCCTTTAAAATCAGCGTAAATTTTTGCAGCATGAAGATTAGACGCTGAACCTTTGCGAAGCTCTATGCAGATAATACAAAGTACGGCACTGTGCATATTCGTTACATATGTTTTTTAGCACGTCTCGGTCTTTAACATGCCACATTGTACTTTTAATATGCAGGTGATTTAAACTTTTGGAATTTGTCATATAAGGTAATCGGCTTATAGTCTAAAATAAAAACGATGAAATATCCAGTCTGTCAAAATTCATATTGTCGAATTGCATTGCGTGATATTAGAAACACATCAACATTAAAAAAAACACTCAATAAGAGGCTATTTTCTGCTTTTAACTGTCCCAGAAGGTAGCTTTAGATTTATTCCAGGGTAAAAATAGTCTCAGATCACATAACAACATAGTAAATTCTGATTTAGAGTATTTTTTATTAATCGAAATATTGTTTTCATCTCTAAGCGAGTTGTAAATATCTCTAGTGAATTTCTAGCAGTGTGTTTCTGATTGATTTATTTATTCGATGCAATTTTTTTTTAATGTACTGAAATTTGCCTACTAACGGAAAAATAACGAGAATGTTATTGCTATTAACCTTTGCGATGAATCTGCCGCGCGTTGAGCCTGATGTTGCTATTGTTATTTCATTAAAAAAAAAAAAAAGATGTTTTTATTTGAAAGTCTTGCCTCAGGATTACTTTTTTGCTATCTGGCAGTAATGCTTTCTATTTTGATACTCGGACTTGACTTTAATTTATTATTCCTAATCGTCTGGTTGCTATGAAGTTGGAATTTAATTTCGAAAGACTAGAATCTGACTATGATTGGCGAAAAATATAGCTATTTTATTTTTTGCGCCACTTTGTTTTAGCTTTAGTTCCACATTGAGATTAAGATATATACTGTTTATACTGTACATATATATCAGGGTCTGTATTTACACAACATTCTAAGGCTAAAAGTAGCCCATAACTCACCAATTTACGAAATAATTTTTTAAATTGTGGCCTCACAAAGCGTTTTAGCACTAAAATTAGCTTCTAAATCTGTGAATTGTTTACGAGTAGAGAAAAGTCCTTATTCACTAAGACCAAATCATAAATTATTCTAAAATGGCTGTTGCCTGTAATCTGCCTCGGTTCCTAAATATGTTAAAAAACATAACATGGGCTTTTAAAATGGTATCACCTTAATCGCAAGGGTATTATGACTGGGGGAAATGGTAGCGCAGTGGTTAAGGTGTTGGACTGCTAATTGGAGGCTCTGGGTTGGATTCCCAGCACCACCAGTTTTTAACTGCTGGGCCCCTGAGCAAGGCACTTAACCCCCATGTACTTGGTTGTATAAAAAGAGATAAATGTAAGTCCCTCTGGATAAGGACGTCTACCAAATGCCATAATTGTACATTGTTAATGGTGTTAAAGGAATGTCAGGAATGCAGTCACTTCTCCAATAAGTCAAAACAACCCGTTAACCACACAGATCAGGTCTACGATACCTGGCCAGGGGTAAAATGCAGCGTAGATGAACTAGGTATATCTTAGCTCTCTGTTATTAGATTACTGCCCTTCGTCAACCCCACATCATCCGACAATTTATATGCTTTCGATTCTGACAATTAGCTGAACTTACACTTACCCTGCATTTTAGAAGCAATTATAATATTGCGCTCTACAATTCTTCTATAAAGAAATCCCTGACAGAGACTCCTCTCCTATCAGCCAATCACTGAGTGAACAGTAGGCATGCTAACATCATCTATATGATGATGTCCTTATTCTTAGCTTAAGACGTCTCTCTATTCCTTAGTAAAAGTTTGTTTCAGCAGCTTTGTGAACAGTTATTTTTCAGAGATAAATCTCAGATAACAACTTTTACTGCTATTTAGAAGCGATACTTAGTGTTAAAATAAAATGTTTTATGAATATGGACCCTTATATATATACATATTATATATATATATATATATATATATATATATATATATATATATAGATAAAAATAGAAATATTTCTAAATTGTTAATTGTTTATATTGGGTGTGTTTTTCGCTTTTTTTTTGTTACAGAAATCTGAAATCATTTGTAGTCAATCATTTCAGACTGTTAGCCTTTTGTGCCAGCGTGACAGGATTTTAATACTATTTTGCTTGACTTGTAGATCAACTCTAATGGATTTGATTATAGTTTAGAAAGTTGTAGGATGGATATGTATGTTATTAACAGGGTCAACATGGAAAATATAAGTTAAGGCAAGACAAGTGTTTATTAAAACTTTATTGCTGTAAAAAAAAGCAACCGAACTCGAAAGACTAGAGCGATGCAGTGTGTGTGGGTGTGTGTGTGAGTGTGTGGGTGTGTTTAGTTGGTTGTTTTGCGATGCTCAGTGCAGTACTAGGCCTCATGTAAGTGAACTTGAATCTACCTGCCATATTTATTTCTGGCAAGACGCACCAATGGTTTGCAGATATATTGGGTTTGTAGCACTTTTTGTTATCTTTTAAAAGTAAAATAAATAAGAGGCTCAAATAGCAAAAGTATGATTGCTAAGCAAAGCAACAGTTAAACCGTTATTCAGCTTTTTTCGCTATCGGGTTACCTGAACTTGCGTCTTTTAATGACGCAGGTCTCTAAAATGGCTGGCTGATTTCTGAAAATCTACATTTTTTTCATTTATTTGCCAGGTTTTTATTGGAATTCCCAACAGACGACTGGACATTATTACGCAATTCCTGCAGGGTCCTGTTGCACAACACTTGATCAGTTAGTGGTTTGTTTTTTTTTTAACACAGATTATTTTGATATGCGTTTCTTAAGTTTTGGATTTTCTGCTTAACGTTTTACGCGTTGTCTGTGGTATTATTTGCGATTTTATTTGATTTTCTTGGAAAAATTAGATAGCTATTTTGCGGTTATAATAAAACAAAATATAAACATAGTATGAAGTTATAATCAATTTTCGATGAAGTGAATTCAACTGAAATGATGCCATTATGTCATTGTGCTGAAATCTGTATAAATATTTAAGTATATATTAAAATTTATTTGCTAACCCACTGGTGTGTCCATGTGGTAGAAGTCCTTTTTTCTGTTGCCTAAATAATTGAGTAAAAACATGAGAAAAGCAACCACAGTATTTACAGTAACTGGTAAATATCAAATTTTTAATAATTCAGGTATGATGATCTAAACTTCGTTACAGACAACCGTCGACTTGGGATGGGGTTACATTCCAGGAAAACCTTTAAAAGTCAAAATATGGTAAGTCGATACAGGTGCACCCTCTACGATGCATTCTGAAGGAGCCTATGTGATAGTTTATAAGGGGCAGTGGTGGCTCAAATGGTTAAGACGATGAGTTGTTGATCTGAAGACCAGGAAGACCCGGGTTCAAGTCTGACCACCGCCAGCCAGCCGCTGTTGGGTCCTTGAGCATGACCCTTAACCCTTTCTGTGGCATCATAGCTGCCCCTGTGCTCTGACCCCAATTTAAAATGGGATATGCAAAGAAAGGATTTAACTGTGCTGAAAAAAGATATATGCAGGGTTATAGAGTATGTAATGTTAGTTTAAACCAATAAATTAGCATTTGTTTGTTTTGAACTGTTTATTAAGCATAAACTTATCAGAAATATTCTTAAATACTAACAAACTAATATTCTTTAAATACTGAATAACACCATGTTAATTACATACAAATTAAATATTTATTTAAATCTTTATTTTATCAGATTCAACCTATAGACAACAATAAGTTTTACAGAAGGAGACCTTACAGAAGGAAATAGTGTATAAAATGTTGTAGTGGGGACAGGAGTGCTGTTATTAAATTTGTATTACTAATATGCAATAACATTAAAAAAACACTTTATAAATAAATGATTAAATAAATACACTTCACAGCCGTTATTAAGCGCAACTATTCACCTGGGGGCAGCACGGTGGCTTACTGTTGCCTTACAGCAAGAAGGTCCCAGGTTCGATTCCCAGGCAGGGGTCTTTCTGTGAGGAGTTTGCATCTTTTCAGGTTCGATTCCCAGGCAGGGCTCTTTCTGTGTGGAGTTTGCATCTTTTCAGGTTCGATTCCCAGGCAGGGCTCTTTCTGTGTGGAGTTTGCATGTTCTCCTCATGCTTGCAATGAATGAATTAAGTATTCACATGTACATTTATGCAATTACAACCTGAAAAGTTGAAGATCTTCAGTCTTGTTCCTTTACACACACAGATTTCTCCAGTTTCTCTGAATCTTCTGATGTAATGCACTGTAGAGGATGAAAGTTGTAATGTCTTTGCAGTTTGACGTTGAGGAACGTTGTTTTTTAAATATTCCCCACTTTTTTACACTCTCTTTCACAGGTTGGAGAGCCTCTGCCCATCTTTACTTTTAAGACTCTCTAAGACATACCAGATTTGGCTTGTATGTAATCATCAAATCAGAATATAATGCACAACTTCGACATAAGAATAGACATCTCACCATCTTTGTGGCTGGGATTTTTTTACACACACACACACACACAAACACTATAAATTACAACAATCTACAAGCAACTTTATTGTGTGATAATAAAGTGAAAAGAGTGTACAGTATATAAGTATTCGGTGTCCAGTAAATATTTATTTTTTGGGCAAAAATCTTTTTGCTTCAGCTTTAAAAATGTCCAAAACAAATTCAGTTTTTTTATCAGTATTGAAAATGTTAGCTATGTCATTTTGTATACATTTTATATCATTTTCTCAAAACACTAAAGGTAAACACACCCCAGTCTCCAGAAATACTCCACAAATATCGTAACTCATAGCTCTACTTAATCATTTAGAAACTCTCATCTAAAGTCGAGTCAAAAGACGCATCTGAGTAACTAGAAACTTCCTCATCATCGCTCGTGTCCTCTCGCACTTCGGCGTCATTGGTGTTGTTAGTGTCATGCTCGTATTCATTACTGTTAACTTCCTCATCTGTCTCCTCATCTGCTGTCTCCACCTCCTCTGTCTCCTCCTCCTCTGTCTCCTCTTCTGCTGTCTCATCCTTTTCTACCCCTTCCTCATCTCTTTCATTCAGCACTGCACCTGAAAGAGAAAATAAGCACATTTTTTCCAGACCTAGAACTTTTTGCAAAATTGGCTTGTGGAAATATCAGGAACCTATACGAGAAACTGCAATCTCAGAAACCGGCACTGTGCTGATTGACGACTTATTTATACATGCATTAAAATGTATGGCATGTTTTTCATTGAAAATAAAAAAATAAATTTATTAATTAAGTTATTAAATTGATGTGGTAAAGAACAGGGGCACCACTAAGGGAGGCAAAGTTAGGACGATTCTAAGGGCCGACGCACATTGAAAGCTCCCAGAGATGGTAACAGTGCAGAATGAGTGGGCCCAACATCGTATTCTTTCATATGGCCCAAAATTGCTTGGGGCACCCTTGGCAAAGAAGAACACTAGGGATTCTCCGATTAGGATTTTTCAACCGATAGTGACTATCGATTTTTTTGTTATCGTAATTGGCCGATACCGATAATCCAATTTGTTAAGGATTGCTGATTATATTGGCCAGTTTGAATCTTACAGCTCTACATTAATCTTACAGCTCTACAACACACCCTGTCTTGTATTATAATACATTAAGTTTCATCACTTTTGAATGGGGTAGTGGTTAAGTTGTTGGACTACTAACTTAAGGACCCGGGTTCGCTTTCCAGCCCCACCAAGCCACCACTGCTGGGCCCCTGAGCAAGGCCCTTAACCCTCCAATTGCTCAGTTGTATAACAAGGAATATTGTAAGTTGCTCTGGATAAGGGTGTCGGCCAAATGTTGTAAATGCAATTATTATTTTGGCTATTTATTGTACAAACCTACAAAAACTATTCTTACTCAACTTACAGACAGTGTCAATGAACATAGCGATGTGGTCCAGGAGATCGAGTATAAAATGCTGCATATTTTTCTCCATTTGTGTTTCAATGTTGTTCTCATCCATCCTTACAGCTTGGGGCTGAAACAGCGGCGTCCTGAGAAGCCTGCGGTGACTGTAAAACACCCATAATAACACATCATTAAACTTTTGAAAAAAGTGTCAACATTTTTCTAGGTGTATTGTCGGTTCTGAAAAAGGTTGTGCCCTTATTAATGTTACTGAATCACTTAAACTTGGACTCTTACCTTTTGGTAAAGGACATATATTCCTAAAAAAATCAAGAAAACACATAACACCTTAATAAGCACAGGATCTACAGGGTTATTAAAATATATTTTTAATCAAAACAGCTTAAAACTGTCAGAAGTCAAATCCAGTATGCCCACTTTTTCTAGAAATCATAATATCCAAATACACTATATAGCCAAAAGTTGGTGGACACTTGACCACCAACCTAATATGTGTTGCCAAAAACTATAAAGCACACAGTTGTCTGGAATGTCTTAGTATTTTGTAGCATTACATCATTTCTTTATTGGAATTTAGAGGGCAGCACAGTGGATTAGTGGTTAGCACTGTTGCCCCTCAGCAAGAAGGCCATGTTCTCCCTGTGCCTGCTTGGGTTTACTCCGGTTTCCTCCTACAGTCCAAAAAAACATTTACGGCATTTGGCAGGCGTTCTTATTCAGAGCCAATTACATTTATCTCTTTTTACAACTGAACAATTGTGGGTTAAGGGCCTTGCTCCGGAGCCTACAGTGGTGTCTTGGCTGTGCTGGTAATTGAACCCTGGTCTTTCCGGTATCAGTCCAACACCTTAACCACTAAGCCACCACTTTCCTAACATGTATGACTGGTGGTTCTAGATTGCCCATGGGAGTGAGTGTGAGTGTGTGTGGCCCTGTGATGGACTGGTGACTTGTCCAGGCTGTACCCCTTCCTGTCTTTTGCCCTATCAGAGATGGCTGGGATAGACTCCAGCAGATCCCTGTGACCCCGAATTAGGGAATAAGCAGGTACAGAAGATGAATGAATAAATAAATGTAATTTAGAGACTATGCTGTAGCATGACAATGTCCCTGTGCACAAAACCCCCGATCTCCATGAAGACATGCTGTATTCTGGTTGGATTGGAAGAACTTAGATGTCCTGACTCTACCCCACTGAACACCTTTGGCTAAATGGGAACTCCGAATTGAGTCTTACCTTAATGAACTCGAATGGGTCAGTCTTAGACAGCAGCCAATCAATTTCCGTCTGGATGAGTCTCAGGCGACCCTGGTCCAATCCAGTTCGCACCATTTTATGCTGGATGCTCAGGCTGTTCTTTTCCCCATAGGAACGGACACAATTGCTTAACGTGGATACAAATCTGTCCAGCCTAGTCATGAGAAGGCCTCGTAGGGCGCCCACCTGCATGTCCAATTCCTCCAGAAAGGACTGGGAGAACAGAAATAAATGTGTGTGTGTGTGTGTGTGTATGAAATATTCTTCAAGTGACAGACAGTGACGCGTTACCTTGTTTTGCTGTTGTGACTTTTCTTGCTTCTGCACAATTATGTCTGTTTTTTTGATCTTCTGGTTCACATTTCTCAGTTGTGTGTTCAGAGATTCCTACAGAGACATGCTAATAAGACCAGGGTCAAGCAAAGACACCACACAACAATTATTTATTTATTTTTACAGCCGAAATGGCTTCCAGTAGGGCTGCACGGATACCCATTGGCGATACCCATTTCAACAAACAACGATTCCGATACCGATATTGCTCAAATGCATACAGTACTAGACAGTACAGTACTAGCTAGTTAACTAGTTAGCTAAACTGACTTAATTTCATCTGAGCAACGTTTTGAGAGAGTTAAAAAGAATACAATAAAATATGACGATCTAACAATGGAAATTTCTTTCAACAATCAAATCACTTTGGGGTTTTTATCCAAAATTTTGAAAAAGGACCAGATCGCAGACATTTTTTTGAAATACACCTATTCATCACGTCTGGCTGGCTCGCGTTGCGTAATCACTCATATAATTTATTTCCGAAACATGTCTGACCAACTATATTTATGTACATAGTTTATCTTGCAAGTGTTTCATTATTTTCCCAAAAAGAAAAACCTTGCATTATAGAACAGACATGCAACTCATTCTCTCCATGCAATTAATTTACAAACCATCGATATCGGCCTGTTTCCTGCTATTGTCGATATACCGATAATTTTAATCAAAAATTGACCAATAAATATCGTGCCCGATACATCGGTGCAGCCTTTGTCCAGAAGTTTCAGCATTCTGAATCGGACGCATGTCTTTAAAATCACCAGAGCAATAATAAAAAACTTGTTTTTGCATGTATCAAGTGACACAATTCTGTTTATATCCTCTAATGTGGCAAAGATGGAATATGGGTTAGGGTTAGGGTTAGGGTTGTGGTTAGGGTTAGGGTTAACCCTAGATGACCGGATAAGCGGCGAAAAAACATATGGATTCTGATATTTTAAGATGGGTTTTATGCCTCATTCGTATGTGGTAATGAATCAGATATGAATCGGATTCATGCATTAGCGTCTGTCATGTAAGCAGACAGATCTGACTTTTACCTGTCAATGGGTAGCACATGACATCAACTTAGGTGGACACCAACAGCAATACTGATGTATAACTTAGTAAAACTGTGTATTTTGATATTTATTATATTTTTCTGTTAAAATCTGTAAAATAAAAAAAGATATTTATACCTTAGCAATCAATGGACTCTCATCTTTTTTTCTCCGCCTAAAGAGATCATTGTCTTAGCTGACCTTTAAAAATGGTGCATAAATCAAAATACTGTATAATCATTTTGGTCTTCGTTCATTGATTATGGCGCGGTCTTTACTTCCTTTTCCGGTCAGTATGTCTACATTGGGTTGTTTTGCTGTGTATAATGTAAATGCAGGTAACGGATACGGGTCAGTTTTAAAAGATGACGTAAGCGGATATAGTCACAATTATGGGATCAGACATCAAGATGTGCAGTGTAAAAGCAGCTTTAGTGTATTGTTAATGATGTGGACAATTCTGTGGTCATTATTTAGAGATCTAAGGCATTCACAAGCTTCATGCTTCTGCCCACTTCTACAGAAATAATAATCTGTTAGAATAAGTGTATGGATTTAAACCTGTGTTTGTATGTTGACTGAAATGGGCTAACATGGTAGAACCACTTTTTAACAGTTATAAGCGTGATTTCTTCGATTCAATGTTAAAAATGATCGAATGTTATTAACTAAATCAGCTTGCGTTACATGGGCAAAATAATTTCCTTATTGTGGAACTATGTTCAACTTTCCAGTTATAGAACATGACGTCATGCCAGTACTGTGTTCTTACCTGCAGCTCCTTCATGGTAGTTTCGAGCGTTCTGACAGCATGATGGCTGTGGCCTCCCCAGATGACACACACACTGCAGAGAAGTTTATGCTCCTTCATGCAGTAATAGCGAAACCGCTCATCATGCTCAGAGCACTTTCTCTGCATCAAGTCGTTTATGGGTTCCACCAACGGATGCTTGCGGAAGGCAGGGAGCTTAAGGTGGTGCTGGGCATGTTCCGTACACATGGACACCTCACACTTCAGACACGTCATCACCGCTGTGGATGTCACGGCTGAATCACCAGCGATGTCCAGCCCACAATAATCACAGCACACCTCAACCGTTCCGTTTAGAGGACGACTGAAGAGACGGTTATGTCTGCGGCGCCGGAAACCATCGACGATGCTGGCCAGCTTGAAGTTCTTCTGCCATTGATTTGAGTAGTAGTGACTCTCACGGCATTCGGGGCAGCTTATGTAATTCTGCTCCGAGTGTCTCTTCAGCTTCTTCAGACACTGCAAGCAGAAATTGTGGCCACATGGTAACAGCTGGGGTTCTGTGTAAATGTCGAGACACACAGAACACCTCAGTTCATCCTCCAACGAGCTGCTGTCCAGCAAAGCTTTAATCTTCTCCATGACGACACGCTGCAAACAAATGACCACTTTAATAAAAACTATAATAATAATTCGTCAAGCAAAGTGAGATTTTAGGAGAATAAGAAAAAAATAATTAAAGTTTCACTTTTTTCATTTCCTTCCTGGTGATAAAAATCTATAAAGGAATATAAGGCCTGGGTTGCCAGTTCTGCTAAATTCATGCCACAGTAAAAAAAAAATGACGGATTTTTTTAAATATTGTCTAAATCTATAAATAGATAATAATTATTTATTATTTATTTAATATTTTTATTTATTAAAATAATGGAATCTTACCGTAAATTGTCAGTAAAACCGGTTTAATTATAATAAGAAGAAGGCGCATCCACACATCTGTATGAAAGCGCGTTTCGCTCGTGCGTAATTCACAGCTGCGGTGTATTCTGACGTCACAAACTTCGCGGCTGTGCGGTCACAATCACGCGCGCACGTGGGATATGATGAAAGGAAATACGTCCGGAACGCACGCGCGCAAACTGACGTAAACATTTTGCCGATTTCCGATTAGCGTTTACGTTAACGTCAAGCAGATCGAGAATTAATTAAACAGATAAATAATACATTAATTAACACAGCATTAATTACATAAACATTAATTACTGGATAAATAATAATTTTTGTAAATGACTATGTTTATTTAAAAAAAAATGATGAATTGATCAAAGCTTAATGCGTCATAATCACATATAAATATCTGTTATTTAAACTTTATTGGTCAGTTTTATTATATATAATAACATATATAAACACCAAGCATAAACAATAACAATAAAATTTAAACCCCGTACGTTACATCAGCCCATCCTTTCATTCGACCATCATCTCCAATTCTCTTTTCCTGTCTTACTTGTGTCTTCCTGTTTTATTACTCATCTTTTAGTCGGGTAGAAACGATTACTCGATATTATCGACAATAAAAACTGCTGACAGATATGAATTATTTGACTAGATTTTTTTTTATTCCTAATTTAATTTTTTTTTTAATTAGTTATAACCTAAATAAATATTATTATAATCCTTATTACAGTCAGTAAATATTAACTCATTGGTCATTTAGTCGTGTGTTTTTCTATTTCTTTCGGAAAGTTCTACAAAATGTACAAAATATTCATGTTCATAAAATAAAAATGTCTGATCAGATTATTGTACCCAAGGAGACTGAATATAGATTACGGCAAATATCTGGACAAAAAAAGAAATTAATAAAAGAGCAAAAAAGGCCGGCAAAAATTGCAAACATAGATTTAAAGCTCCAGAAATCCAGCATATAAACTTTATATAGAATATGTAACAGTTTGTCGCACTTTAATTCTTGTGGTTAATATAAAATATTTCCATTGTAATCACTTGACTTAGTTGATGCTAGTATATCATATTAATAGTTTATTATAAGCTTATTAATAGCAGGCCTAAAACTAGCTAGTTAAACAACATGGTATATAAATGTTCTAAATTAGTTTAATGTAAGTAAAGAAAAGTGAGCATTTTATGTATCTTAAAAGTAAGCGTCCTATTCACCGGCCTAAATAAAAGTCTAACGGTTCCACCTGGTGGTAAAAAGTAAAAATTACAATTTTTACCTCTTCCCACTAGGGGAAGCAATAAATAAATATAATGATATAATTGCTGTAATGATAGTCAATGCGGCAAAAACGTCCACAAACAGTAAATTATTAAAACTAATTAAATCTGATGCTGCACAAAAATTAATAATGCATCAAATTCAGTGTTTTTAATAAACTTTAAGCGGAGACTAAACCAGTCCACAATAACTTTTATATATAGAAAAAGTTATTGTTCCTTATTTGATTTGCAACATCAATTAAATTGACATTAACAGCAGTTTTTTTACCCAATAACATAAAGAAAGGGTAGCAAATCTGTCCAGTTCACACTTGACCTGTTGAAAAAAAATTCAAAAATGTGTTAAATTCAGATTTGTCAGCAAAATAAATATAATTTGTTGGGATACAGTAAAAAATTATGACCAAATTGAGAGTGAAAAACACCACCGGTTAAATGAAACCTCTACAAATGTACATAAGGGTTTAAGCACTGATTTTATAAAACTATAAATAAAAAATTGTAAGTTTTGATTATAGAAGTTTGAGACTAGCAGAAGAAAACAGCAACAGAGATCAGGGTGGTGAACAGAACCCCTAGTCGAAATAGTCTGCATGTTATTTTTACATTAATTTCCGGATTTTATGTTGCTCCTATAATAAATGCTTTTCATTTTGGAGTTGGAGTTTAGCTGATAGAATTGTGTTTCAGCTTAAACTCCTCCAACAGCTGCTATTCAGGGATATTTTTTTTAATCTACCCACTGCTTAAAAATTCCTGCAGACCAACAGCTTCAAAAATAAAAGTCCCAGCCTAGTCCCGCAAGATAATAGTCCTAATCTCTCAAATAGAACATATCACTGGGATCTTAGCTTGAACCTCATTCATTTTATACATCACATTATAATATCACATTTAACAAAATCTCATTTTCTTTAAAAGGAAAAACACATAGTAGAGCAAATATTAAGACTCATTTTATTTATTTTTTATTAAAAAAAGGGGAAAGAAAAAAAAAGACTTCATAATACAAGACTACCAACTCAGAACGAAGAAAATGGTAACAAAAGAAAGTGTTCATGTCTGTAAATTGGTCGTCTATGTCCACCTCTTTGTCCTCCCGCTTTCGATTCAGAAATCAAATTGAATCTATACACAACCTTATATTCAATCTGTTCCATACGAATAAAACGTGTGGGAGGAAAACGAGATGAAAGAACATGACAGAAACGAAAGGAATAATCTAACTAAGCATGTGAAAGGAAGGAGAAATAAACCCATCAACACTGATCGCTCTATAGATAACCAAAAAAAAAAACCTTGATGAAATTTACAAGAAAACCTTTTCTGAACTTGCAGCACACAAACACATGATGCCAAAAAGGAATATAAAGGTAAGAAATACACCTGGAGTCTTTCTGCGCCCTGCAGAGCACTCGCTATCCAACATGACCAAAGGACACAAACCTTTATTTACAGTGTGTGTGACACAGAGACTGCGAGAGAAAGAGATAGAGAGAGACAGAGAAAGAGAGAGAGAGAGGGAAAGGTTAAAGGAACCGCGATTTGGCAGTGCGGATGAGTGTGTGTGGAAACTGTTCTAATGCCGCCGTTTTTTCTTGCTGCTGGGTGGTGCGGCTGAGGACCGGCCTTTTCTTTTCCTGTTCGAACTGTCGTCATCCTCATAGTGACTTTCTTTGTCAGCTAGATAGATTGAAAGATTTGGGGGGGAAGAGAGAGAGATATAACTTATTTCACTGGGCACCAAGCAAAAACGCACACTCACTTAAGAGTCCTCACTTCCTTTTAGTAAATCAATTAAAAATATACATTCAGACCATCATGCAAACAGCCGAGAATTATTACAGGTGTACGGATATACAACCATAACTAAAACTTAACGAGAGGGTAGAGCTGAACGATATGGCCAAATTTCATATCACAATATAGTTCTAAATTTCGGTCGATACATTATAACTCCCGATATCGACATTAGAAAAGACAGTGACAACAAGGCAAAGGGGGGAGAGAGAAAGAGAAGAGAATCAGAAAGAGTGCGAGAAAGAGAAAAAGAACGCAAGTAAGGGAGGAAAAGATGGGAGAGACAGCGAGACCGAAAGAGAAAGCGAGTATGAGAGAGAAGAGACAAGGAGAGGACAAGAGAGACAGGGAGACTTCAGCTCTTTACTGAAAATATCCCGGAGTGAAAGTAAAGTTCTCACCTTTTCTGGCCTCTTCCTCCAGTTCATCCCAGTCTTTACCACTTTCCTCTTCACTGCCCAGTGACGCACTGTAATCTGGAAAACAGAAAAAAAGAATTCTACTCTAAACTAAATAAATAAATAAATAAATAAATAAATAAATAAAGTTCATTTCACCCAAGTGAAAAACACGTACACCGTCAATCAATCTGTCCTTTTTGCATATCAAAGCTGTATTTATACGATACAAAAAATACAGAACTAATGTTGTAAAATATTATTAGTTTTAAAACAAAGTTTTCTATTTTAACACACAGTAAAATTTATTTATACTAGTCAGCATTTGAAGTGGATCAAAACTTTCTATTAAAGTCGTCCTAAACTAAAAACAATTCCAGTTCCTGTCTTAGGACAACTTTGATGAACTTCTTGGATCCACTTAAAATGGCGCGACTACTATAATGTGATTAAAGCTGATTTTTTTTTTTTTATAACTCCAGTCTTTAGTGTCGAGTGATCCTTCAGAAATCATTAACATCTGCCAATTTATTAAGGACGTTCAAAAACAGTTTTACGGCTTAATATTTTTGGAAACGCACTATTTTTCCCAGAATTCTTTGATGAATAAAAAGTTAAAAATTACCTTTTTTTTTTTTTTACAATATTAGTATTTATTTCACTTCATTTAACACATTCCTGCTAGAATAAATAAATAAATTCTGACCCCAAATATTTGAACAGCAGTACACGCAACATCATATATACCTAAATGTTTAGTTTGAACACTTTAACACACATCTTTAATGTTACAATACAAATCCCAAACATTTCCCATCTGATCAGGTTCACTTTTAATGCTGGTGAAAATTACCCGAGTCTTCCGTCTCCGAGGAGTAATCTTCATCACTGTCCTCCTCCTCCTCCTCTTCCTCATCAGCGGAAGGGTTAAACGTCTCGTCCTCCATCTCAGACTCTGAATCGTCCTCTCCACCACTTCCCTACAAGCACATTATGCTAATTACCAATTATCCTATACTGTATTCACAATTAAACACCAAAAATGTATATTTTTAATACACACACACTTAATTAGGACTTAATACTACTGCTATTTGGACTAAAAATGTGCAGATTCTAGACTTTTGTAAAGCATGCTCCTGGGTTTATTTATATTTGCCTATACAGAGGTTCCTTGATTTAAATTAGTTCTGCGACGGAGCTCGTAACTCAAATCACTTGTAGCTATCGAGTGAGACGTGGGATGCCGGGAGGATGTTACAGCGTTCACTGTGGCCAACTAGCGACACGCATCTCAAAAATTGTTAGTTGGGACACTCGTAAGTCAAAGTACCACTGTATATGGCAAATTTTTTTCGAATCCATGAACCCACCTCACTCTCTGGGTCGAGGAAAGACCAGCCACCCTGTTCAAAAAAGCCCTCCGGGTCATCAACGATGGTTTTCATAATCTTGGTCCAGTTCAGTGACTGAACTCCTTCCGTGTACTTGAGGTCACATGAGCTGTAATGAAGGTTAAACATTAGTTCAACATAATATAGCACATGCTTTAAATATATTATTGCATGAAGAAGCCAACAAGACGACATGCTAAATACAATTTTGTAACTAAATACCCCGTAGATAAAGTGTGTGAAAGCAAATCTAAGCGACAAATTTCTATATTAATCAGACTGATTTTTTTTTTTTTTAAATCACCAAAAAGTGAACTAAAACACAGTAATAGTTAAGGGTATGGAGTGTAAATTTAAACCTACTTGAGCCACTCTTTAATCGGATCGAGGGAATTGACAGGCACTGCGTTGATCATGGTCACTTTCTTGTTGTAGTCCTTGTAGACGATGACGACGTCGAAGTTTTTTAGATGAAACTGCACACGCTCGAAATGAACAAGTTCCACTTCATCCAGTGTCACTACAAAAGGAGGCTAAAGAGAGAGACGCACAAAGTAATTTATTTATTTAATTTTAGGTAAATAAGTATAAAATGTTATAAGTTATAAAAAAAAAAACAGACTAGATAAAATTTTAAACTACATTCGGGTGAAACATTTTGAAGCACAAAGTAATTGCGGCATTAAGTGGCTTGCAGAACGGAGTCAAGACTTCAGAAAGGGGCTGCTTCATGAATACAATATAAAACGATGCCTCTTTATGCCAGAGATGAGTGAATGCGGATTTATCCAGGTTAAATAACCAGATCCTTTACATGACACAGGATTCACACATCCTTCTCCGACGTTTACTCTGATCAGTGGAGTTCCCATGTTAAAAAAATGATACCATTCAGTTGTTAGCCAGTAACTGATCATGGTTTAGGAAACTTCCTGCATGCGAAAACGTGATTACGGATTTAACTGATCCCTGAGTTTATAGCACATCGGTTAGTCAGTTAGTGTGTGATTCATAAGTCCAAGGATTCTATGGATTCGTTGAGTGCCCATTGATGGAGGGGTGTCCAAACAGGAGCAAGATCTGACGTTGGACACACCTTTATTATAAATGTAAATGCCTAAGACTGTGCAACAAAACGTAATTTGGCCTAAATTCCATAATTCCCTTAAAAGGCATCCACTATGTCTACATGACGAGTCTGAATTAATAAAATTCCATACATCTTATTTCTGCCACAGTTCATGTGACTCCAGTAACATCAGTACCATTTATATCATCATATCTGTGGTTTGTAGGCTATCGGACACCTCCGCTCCAAACTCAAACGCCTTTCTCTGGATCTCACGGCGTTGTTTAGTTGTCATATAATCGAGATCAGTCAGCAGTTTAAAGATGGATAAACATTAAAAGAAGAATAAAACTGGTGTCCTGGTGAGGGGTTGCTAACTTTGAAGTCACATGCTTTCGGCACAGTTCTTTTATATATTTAGTTTAAAAATCTTGACTGACTAACGGTTCAGACACCGTATGCCGTCCGTGAGCAGGTTAGTCGATTTCAGAGATGCATTTCTGGGCTACCACAAAACATATTCTAAGAATCAAATCATAAAACCAGTAGAGTTCTTTTGATGCATAACTCTTACAGGATTTTTTTCGGCAGACTGTTTATGAAGATTCCAGTTTTGTTTTTATCACACTAGAGTTTTTGGCATCTGCTGCCCAACCAGAGTTAACCGACTTTCCCTTTTTTGTAGAATAACAGTTTCAGGCATTCACACTCACCCACTCAGTCACGTTGCAGAGTGCACTAGACGTTGGCTGCAGGAGACAAGTACTTCTGTAGGGGGCGCCCTGGAACCTGTACGCAAACAAAAGAAACCAGTTTGACAAAAAGTTACACACGAGAGAGCTTACAGCTTACAACAGAGAGCTTATGGCTTATATTCTCCTACCCGAGATCTCGGAAAGGGACCTCGAACTCGAGCTCCTCCTTGGTAAGCGTCTCAACTTTCTCAATAAAGTTCCTGAACGCAGACTTGAGTTTGTGTCTCATTTCCCGCTCCATCTGCTCGGCGTACAGGTCGTCTCGGTCGTGCATGTGCTGGTGCTTTCCCAGGTCTGTAGTGATCTCTCCAACTTCTGTATAAAACTGTACATCTGTGTGGCGCTTCTTCCCAAACATTATGGCATTCTGAGACAAAAAAAAAAAAAAAACAATTAATCGTGTACACAATATTATTAGTGTTTACACAGAATTTAAGGTATTGTGCAGTAAAAAGGTCTAATAGTGTAGTTAATTATATTTTACATTACAGACTATAATAGCTACCTTTTAGAATAACCTTTTAGAATTCTACCTTTAGAATTGCGTACCTTGAGGTGGAAATGCAATACGATGATCATTTCTCCATCACATGGCTGGAATATGGCATGCTTAATGTTTTTGTACAGGATGTCCACTTTATCACCTCGCACCGACGTGAAACGGAAACCTGTTAACAAGTAGATGTTACCAGTGAGTCCACACAGAGCAGGGGAAGTGGTAGCACAGTGATTACGGTGTTGGACTGGCAATTGGAAGATCAGGGTTCCATTCCAGGCACCAACAAGTTACCAATGCTGGGCAACTAAGCAAGGCCCTTAACCCCTAATTGCTCAGTAGTGTAGAAGAGATAAATGTAGGTCGCTCTGGATAAGGCTGTCTGCCAAATGCTGAAGATGATGCCCAACCTTTATGGCAGCTTGTTTATTCTAGTCAAATCAGCAAATTATAGATGCACTTTTTGTATGCAATAATTATACATAGGGCTGTGGAAGCATCAGTAAAAGATAATGGAGTAATTCAGGTACCACAACAGTAGAGTTTGGCCGATTTATCAATTTTGCGACAATAACCGATTCGCAGAACTATCAGTTCTCGGCATAAATCCCCACCGATAGATGTTCCAGACTGAGTCTTTTGCTGTAGGGGCTTAGATTATATGGTGCCAAAGCCAACACACACCTATGACGAGAGCAGCCTTCAGAGCACAATCCTTACTGACAGCATGTGCATTCATTCTTTGGTCAGGTGATACAGATCGCTTCACATTAAGCACATGCTGCTTTTTCACCATGTTAAGTAAGCGGAGAGATTTGAGATGCGGTGTGCTTTTCACGTATATATGGTGATCGGGTGCAAGTAGACAAGAGGCCGTTTTATTGGTCGACATAATTAAGCTGTTTTAGCTGGTCGACTAGTGGCTGTTTGTGTGTTTGATCATTGGGCAGCAGCAAGTAAACTGATATCTCTATTTATTCTTTGTGAATATGTTGTTAGCGCTTGACATTCATTTATTTATTTATTGACAAAGAAAAAATCCTAAACACACACACGCAAATTAAAAAAAAAAAAACCTCATCTCACCGTTGGTATGTGCTTCCAACGAGCCCTGCATCCTCTTCTGGGCGATGTTAGGCCTGATGTAAAGGTCTTTGAGTTTGGGGTTACTGCGGTTTAAGTTGATGACGAGTGAATCTTGCTTGACGATGCCTTCTTTTTCCTTTTCCTCAGCCTCACGCGTCTTGTAGCGTTTCTGCACCTCCTTGATTATACGGAAGGCGTTTTGCAGGTTGGTTGAGGGAACAGACGTGTCGCCAGGGGACTTTAGGTTGGATGCACGGTACGTACTGAGAGCAGACAAGAGTGCAATTATTAAATTTGTTCAACATGATAAAGTTTTAGAAAAAAAAAAAATTATCTTGTGCATTAATAAACCATGGACAACGTCTCCAGCACTCACTACAGAACAAAATCATGAAACTGAGAATTTTCGCCTTCTGTAATCTTCCATCCAATCTTATTCATCCAAAAACCCCTGATTATAAAGACTACTAACACACAGGGAGGAAAAAAAGCCCAGATTGTATTACATGGAAGTAAATAACTTGACAGAGGAAAGAAAAAGGCTGGATTAAAAAAAAAAGAAAAAGAAAGTTAATAGAATTCTTCTTGCAGAAAAGCTCATACATTTCTTTAACAAATGTGGCTTCAGGGTTGGGGAAGGTGTTGCCCTCATGCCTTCCCAGGGAGCTGCCAGGAACGAAGAAGTTTATTCTCAGGTAGGTGTAGTCTCCTTCGACCGACATGCTGATGTTCTAAACACACAAATACATACAGAAAAAAAAAGTGTTAGTTGTTCAGAACATAACAGGAAATACAGGGAAAACAACCATCACGTTTTAATCAAGGGCTTCAGAACAAGTAACTACTCTGAAATTACACTTGAATGTAATTAACAAAAAATATATTTTAATTACATACATGCATCGTTACATACAGACAAACGCAAATTTAAATATAAACGCAAATATATACGATTTTTAACTAGATCAAAAAAAATAAATTAAATAAAATTAATTGATGCACAAGCCAATCAGCAAAGAGATTATTGACATGTCTGCTGCATCATTGTATTCGAGTGGGTGGGAGAGGAAAAGGAAAATTAAAAAAAAACAAAAACATATAAATGGCATAAAGTGGTATAAAAAAAATGGATAATAATAAAGCCTATGCCCAGTTTTTGTGTAAAACTCCAAATTCTGCCATGCTACATTCTGTAAAACAACCTATTATTAAAGCTATCGGTGCAGTTTGTCTTAACATCACACAATATGTCGCTCCTTCGAAATGATGCGCTGTAAATGATACCTTAATGGTGGCTATGTGAAAGGGGGTTGCTATGCCAAACACTGGCATGACGACCGTCTCATACTTCTTGTCGATATAGAGCTTCATGTCCCGAATGTCCTTCTCATGAGGCATCTGAGACACGTTCTTGTAGGACACATTTGACTTTCTGGCCCTAAAAATTTGCCATTCAATCATTACTGCTACAGAATCCATACACTATTATTCCTTTTATAAACTTTGTTGTTTAAAAATAGACAATTTTGTCTTACTTTTGGACCTGCTGTTCACCCTTCTGTTCTGTTAGACGCCTCTTGGCCTCTTCGTTCATCTGATTGGCCAGTTCCCTCTGATGGGCTCGTCTCTTCTCTTCGGCGGTCATCTCGTTCTACCCGAATAAATAAACGGCGTTGTGAGTGTTCTCCGTACGTATTAAGCATGTGTTCCTACACCAACATAAGAAAAATAAATGGCAACACATCACACACACTCACCCTGGTTCGATCAGCCATCAGTGCAGCACGAGCTCCTTTACCCAGCAGTGCTTCGGGATCTTCTTCCTCTTCTTCATCCTCCTCGTCATCATTCTACAGATGGAGACAGAGACAGGCAAGACTACGTTTGTACAGGCTATCAGTATTATACACACAAGCTTGAGTTTTTTCCTCAAATCACAGAAGAGTCAACGAAAATATGTAGGGAAATGTGTTTACCTTGAGGAAAATTCCAACATTCTTGATTTTCTTTTTCACTGGTGTTAGAATGATGGCTGCTTCGTCCTGCAAAATAAAAAAAAAACCTATTTGAAACAAAACTTGGACATTTCAATTGTAATTTTTTTTATGGGCAGACAGGACATCTATGTGTGTACCTACTTGGGGTGTGTACATATTTATGTACCCTACCTCATTGATCAGAACTGTGTCTCCGACAAACAGGGCATACTTCTTCTGCTCATCCTTCTTTCCCTCACTGTTCATCATGTCAGCAAATCCCAGACTCACACTTAACACCATGCCTACACACACGCCACACAATAGAACAGTTTACCACACACACGCCACATCAATAGAATCAGTTTTAAAACAAAAGTAGCACAGAAACAGCTAATCAAAGATTTCAGGAAGACAGGAAGGTAACATTTGGGCAAAGTAAAACAGAGTTTGAATATAATCCTACTCGGATACACTCGGCGCCGACATCAAAGCTATTAATACTCTTTATTTATCAGTGTTTTATCTACTCGGATACTCGGCGCCGATACAGAAATGAAACCCTACTCTTTATATCAGTGTTATATATGTTTCTCTGGCGATTCAGATACGAAATGAATTCACACATGAATTAAAATACAATCAATCTTTGTCAAAGCTACAAATGTTTCGTGCACATGAATGCTTCAAACTCGTTTAGAAATGTTTACACACTAACAGACCGTAAAACAATGCACAAACGCTAAACTTTCACTCGGTTTATTAATTCAAAAATCACATGCGTTCTGAACGTTGGCGCTATTGCAGATGCACAATTTAAAAATGTGATGATGCAAAGTCCAAAGTCAAAACTTATAGCTTTAAATGATAAATCCTCTGATTGATAACACAGCCCTCACATTCTTACCTTTCTTTAGTTTGTACTGGTTTTTAGTATTCAAAACCAGGGAGGCTTCCCTAAACTCGATTCCCATGACGAAACTGAAACACAGCATATAAGATAATTGTGCGTGTTAATACAGATCAGATATAACTCAGATTTCAGGTGGAACGAGTGATTTGTATTATCCTGATATCCTTTTTTTAATTGTAATTAAAAAAATCAAAATGTTATGGCAGACAGTTTAACAAAGAGGTTCTATATGTGGGTGTTTGCAGCAAACTTACCCCAAGTTCTTTGTGAGCTTGCTAACAAGGTCTGGTTTCTCTTTTTTGACATAATCCATGACAGCATTGTAGGCATCGGAAATTTTAACCCCTAGGTTTAATTGAAACAGAATTATTACCACCAATTCAAATGAAACTTTACGGTGGCCCGGTAGTGCACAACACAACAACATTCAATAAGCAAACGCAAGTTTACAAAGCAATCATGCCGAAACACAGCGGAAAAGCTCCAGACCAATGTTTGGCTTTAAAAGGTTGTGTTGTGCACATCTGGGACACCGTAGAAAATGAATAAGACAAATATAAATAATTCATTGTCTTAAATATCGTTAAAAATAGCGCTAATATACACACCTTCCTCTGCACATCACACACACTCACCATGCTTGAGCTCTTTGAGTAGCTCCTCCTCAACCTGTAGGAGGAAGTTGTAATTGTCCTGCATTTCCTGCGGCGGATCCACCATGAGCGTTCGCACCAGGTTGGAGCAGTAGGACTTGTAGCGGATACCCATGGCACACGTTATTGCGCCAAAATGCATGTAATTTTTGTCACTGAGGATTAGAAGGTTTTTCTGTAGTAAAGGTGTTACTGTAGTAATGTAACGTAAAACTAAATAAGTCACATTTCCTACCTGACAACACTGAATTTGAGGTTGTAGTTACCACCGCTCTGGATGATCGGAGGGTAGCACATCTCCACAGTTGAGGGATCGACACCACCCAAATATTTCCTGTCCTCAATCGCCTTCTCGACCGACTCCGCCAGCCGACTGTGTTTTACTTTCTGTTAAACACGTGAACAAGCTGGATAGTAAGTAAGGAGGAGTATACAACAAGTCCCACCCCCACCTTGGTACTGCGAGCTGTCTCTATAATAATGTTGATGTCATTTACATTTAAATTATTTACATATGTGGCAAGACATCAACATGGGGTCTTGCATCACAAGACTTTTTTTAACGTTAAATATTAAAATTTTTAAAAAATCTTAAACTGCACCACAATCAAAACTGAAACCCGAAACTGCTTTGTAATAAATTCTTTGTTATTTTATAAAACACTACTGTAACTTTGTACAACTAATTTTCACTCAAGAATTTTAATGATGGTAGATACACAGGTGCTTTGCATGGGCAATAAACAACTCAATGAAAGACACATTTACAGAGGAACATTGAATGCTGAACACTTCCAGTCGGTGCGGCGCAGCATGCCATGTATTTTTCAGCCACTTTATCTAAATTTTAGTGCATCCCTATAACTTATTTTTACTTCTGCGCCTCCCAGCTCAGGAAACCACTGACCAAATCCACAGTTAGGAAACTACAGAGTGAACCATCTGTACAAAATCACTTCACCTAATGCCGTGAGAATAAATCAGAAGGTTCATCATTACTGTTTGTTAACGGATTGCTATTTCATGTTTAAACTTTAACGCGTTGGACTGTCTGTTTAACGCGGGTGTGTGATGAAAATAATAAATACACTCTTTAAACAGAAAAAGAAAACAACTTGTTGATCCATCCAACTCCATGATCTGGATAAGGGTCTCGGCTTAATGCTATAAACGTAAACGTCTTGGAAAAATGGCTCCTCACCTCATCAGCATCCACAATCTCCATGACCCTTTCCTTGAAAAATTTGGTGAAGACATCACTAGTGATAGAGGCTGCTTTCTTCATCAGGGTCAGCTCTCCATCCTCCTTTACAGCGAAGGTGTAGGCCACCACTGCACTGATGTCCACCTAAAATGAACAATTAGGTTAATAATTATTCCTCTTTACATTCGTTTCTTCCTGTTTGTTTGTGATCTTTCTCACCCTAGATAGGCCCTCGGCTGTAAGCATGTCGTTCCAGCTCTTCATGTACTCGCCAGGAAATTTGTCCTTGATAAAGACGCCCACTGTCTTCCCGGCTTTACTGCTCCGGATTGCTTCGATCATCTTCTCAAAGTTTGCCTTGTTACTTTCATTCTAAGACCATAAATGTAGTTGAAAGCAACACTAAATAAATAAAATAATTTAGTGTAAAATGTGCTTTATTACTTTCCCTTATACATATTTACCCACATACAAAATGTTTGATTACAACTTTAAAGTTATTCTTAGAGAATGTCCTAATATTTAACCCACAATAGTGGTGTAAATACAACAGAACGGTTCTTTTACCTTCTCCCGAACCAGAAGGGTGACTGGTGGAATCCCGTTGGCGTTCTCGTTTCCTTTCGTGACTGCCACCTGTTTGAGGAAGTCCAGCTTTTTCTTGCTGGCCAAGAAAATAATCTTGGTCTCGCAAAACACCATTATGGTGTCGGTCAGCTCATAACCAAACAGCCACGTCTGTGTGAAGGAACAAAACAAAACAAAATTGAAAAAAACTAAGAGCCGACACTAAGAGAAAAATTTGCCACACATTGATGAAATTTGCTCCAAAAATCCACACCTGCTTTACAACCATTTTTTTTTACTGCTAGAACCTTTAAAATGCTTTACATTCCACTAAACTAGTGATGAGTTGATGAACGTTGGCGAGGAAATTTCCCATGAATCAGTAAGATAAAATGTTTACTTTCAGTAATTAAGTAATCAAGATAATTATTCAGGTAATTCAGCCTTTTATATATTTCGGATTAAGGGATGATGGCTGTAATACGAATGTTGTCCACTAGAGGCAGCCAAACTGAAAAAATAAAAGGCATAATGTACATCACGATGGTCCAATCACATAAAAATGAAAATATCGATTGGGGAGAAAAAGAAATTTTAAACAAGCGCTGCAGAGCTCAGCATAAACCACAGGCTTACAGTACATACACACACATTCCATCGCTGCACACCTATAAACGCAACGCATTTCTGTACTACAAAACATTTATTTCAATAAATGATATGACCAACCGTGAATTATTACAACTAAATGGTTTAATTGTTTTGGTTTAAACCTGCAATATATATTTAATGTCTTGTTAACATCGTAAGCAGCGTTCTTCTGGGGAGGAAAGGGGAGCGCCCCCTACTGACTGGGCACTAATGCTTGTATTAATGTACTGTCTCTTGTACTGCACTTGCACATATTTACTTTGCATGACTTAAAATTTTCACATTTTTATTTTACTTTGTAATGCACCATATACAGCCGATATGACGACATCTCTGGACTTTAATATATCTTTATATATATATATATATATATATATATATATATATATATATATATATATATATATATATATAAAGGCCCGGGTGGTTGTGGAAGGGGTAAAATTATAATATCATAATAATAATAATAATGATAATATAGACGTCTTTTAAAAGAAAAGCAAGTGCTGGTTAAGGAAAGTCCAATGCAGGAGCTGAAATGTCCTCTAGATATTTTATTTCTATTAACTGAGTATAAATTTTGGCACCGGAAACAGTAAAATAAGAACAAGGGCACGTTCTCTATACGGCTATAAATTAAACGCTACTGCAGCTTAAGGTACATAAATCTACGAACATTATCTATCGTATAATAAAGATTATTAATTAATTAAGGAAATTTGGTCATACTACAGCCACCGTGGTGATATTGTTATGTAACATATGTTGTCATAGCAGCAGGAACTCAAAGATGGACGATCGTATGCGGGATCCAGTAGATTATTCGGGAACGTTCTAGTGTTTGGACGTTTGGATTTTAGATAAGAGTCACGTGTCACTGATGTACAGTGTGAGTGTTTACCCCCCCCCCCCAAAGGATTTGTTTATGTTCATGTCTCGCTCTGGTGGACAGAATCCATTAAATGAATTAAATGAATGTGAAGACAATATAAAGATCATCAGTGATGGTTTACCTCCAGGGCAGTGGACTTGGCGTACACAATCTCCTCATCCACGCCAACAGACACCACGATGGCATCCACCTTCCCAAACTCATCCTCACCTTTCTGTAGAAATGCAAAACATGACAAAGACAGAGACACAGAGAGAGACAGAGAGAGAAATATATCATTAAATCTGCATTAGTGTCTCTAATGGCGAGAATTTAAAACATGTGCCTTGTCCAAGCGTAAAGCTCCGAAATGTAGTTATATAATAAATATAACAATTAAAACAGAATTCTCAGTTTTAATTCAACAAGACTGGGTTTTTTTTCCTCGTTCGTTTTCCAGCACAATAACTCGCCTTTCCACCTTGCACACGCTAGCTAAGCTAACCGTTAGCCTGCTAAGCTAAACGAGATTGCTAGCTTGTGCTAAGCAACCAAAATCGGACGATTTCAATATTTTATTATTAGACACGTCGTTAATTATAGATATTAACGACAAAAAAATTATTTATACATTTTATTTTACCCCCCATCACGTTTTAATTTAAAAATAAAACCAAAGAAAAACTCGAAAAAAGCTGTGCTGAAAGCTAAAAGGCTAAAACACCGAGCTTAGCATCCGTGCTGACGAAGGCGCAGGCGGTGTTAAACTTCTGAACGAACACATTGCGTTTTCTTAACAACAACAAAAATAGGAAAACATATTTTAAAAAGCATAAATGTTTGTGTAGTTAGATCTGGTACAGATTAAAGCGACATTATTAGCGAGGTGTAAATTCAGGCCTCTTGAACGCATCAGTGTCTCAGCCGTCAAAGCGCAGATAAACGCAGGTACAAATTTACCGTTTTCCCCTCTTTTTTACCTTCCAGTTGCCGTACAGTCGTTTAATCCGGCGATAATAAGCCTCCTTATCCAAGTTCACCGTCATTTCTGCTCTTCAGCTCGGGTACTTTAAACTCCAGGTGCCGGCTCCAATACAGGCCGGATGGTTTTTTTCCCTCTCCACGCTCTTCAACAACAAAACCCCCGGTGTACTCCTTCCGTCTCTTATTTTATTTATTTATGTTTATTTTTATTAGTCAATGTATCTGCGCAGCGTGATAATCCACGCATCCGTATTAAAATAAAATTATTCCTGGTTCTGCTTTGTTTACACGGAGCTACCAGAATGAAGCGGGGGTAAAAGCTAACGCCATCGCTAATTCAGCTGCATAAATACCGCCAAATGCGCATGTATGATGTTCATCCGCAAAGCAACTTGCATAATTACGACTGTTTCTCCCTCCTCCTCCTCCTCTTCTTCTTCTTCTTCTTCTTCTTCTCCTCCAACCCCATCCCTCCTTCTCTTTCCCTCCACCAAAACTTTAAGTATATAACTATCAAATCTTATATTATTAAGTATTATTTAAATACTCGGGGGGTTTTTTTTTCCGCCAAAACACTTGAAGGTTTTTTTTTGTTTATCACAAAGACACGAATATATAAATTAGTATAGTGCTGCTTGAATTAGTATTTAATTATTCAAGGGAAAAAATAAAATAATATATATATCAGTATAATTTTTACATGCTTAAAGAATTTTTTTTTTCCTTTAAAGCCCCAAACCATTTTGGTGCTTAAGGCTCCTCCCCTTTTTTTCTCTCCACGCGTACGCGCAAATTTCCCGCCTTGCCGAAAGTTCCCGCCAAACGCTGTCACTCAAAATGGTTTTCCACACAGACACAGAGAATCACACAATAATCCCCATGTACTGTACTTATATATATATATATATAATTATATATATATATATATATATATATATATATATATATATATATATATATATATATATATATATATATATATATAAAATGCAACATATTGCAACATAAATATTTCAGCATTTTCTTAATATTCTATCATACATCATTGAGAATAAATAAACAACAAAAGAAAATCATACATATTCACAGATTTCTACTTTTTATAGAAAAGCAACACACAATTTATTCATGGTTGATGTTTATTTTACATGAAATGTCTAATTCATTGATGCAATTTACTAAAAAAAAAAAAAAAAAAAAATGCATCAGAATAGATCATGTAGAAATGTACAGTCATCTGCTGGTTGCAAACTTTATCCTGAAATAGAAAACACTGATTTTGTTTATGTACCAATGCATCATATATAAAGTCTCCAGTGTCTCGATGGTCAAAAAACCCGTCTTTAACACCTCGCCATCAATTCATTTTCTGAGGTTTTGTGTCGTGATCAGTTGAAAATCTTTAACGTGTGATCTCATGTTAAGAAATAAAATAACAGCGCTATTTCTTTACATACGGATTTTCTTATATCTTTTTTTCTTGCTTATTAATAACCTTAACAAGCAATTCACATAATTGTTCTGCATAATTAAGAAATAGAGCTGCACATTTTGGAAAGAAATTCGGTATAACAACTTGAACACTGGCCTGGTGTATTTAACTGGATCAATAATGAAGTGCCTTTTTTTGGTGAAACATGAATTTTAGTGAAAAAATTTTTCAACATTTTTTATATTGTTTCTGAATTTAATCGGCTGGAAGTATGGGAGAAATAAGCCCTAGGTTGACTTACGATCTCAAGGAATCATACTATGATATGGGCCTCATGATTAATGGCTTGGGAACGAAATGTTCTATATGGTTTTCATAATGGGAGCTGAACAGAGGAGCGCCAGCAGTCTTTAAATGTAAATATCCAAGCATGAGGTGTTCCAGATGTTTAAGGAGAACGGTATATAAGCGAATGTATGCGGACGTGATGTCAGACAGACTCTGATCAGACTCTGCTCTCCGGTTTTGTCTGTTCTTATAAATAAAACCGTAACCGTTCTACAGCCTTCTGAGTTCTTTATCGATTTCTCCTACATATCTGGTGACCCCGACGTGATGACTGAAAGGGTGACAACGAGCTCATCGCTGCAGGACTTCTCCTAGCCTGGCGACACAAATTTTGTGGCCACCTTAAATTGAGGTAAGCGTTTTGCTTATTAGTATTTTGTGTCGCTGGGGGGGTGCTGTGGTGGTGAGAACGTTTTTTAACTAATAATAAAATAAAAAAATCCCTTTGTTATAAAGAACACATCGTGGATTGCTAGAATGGTGAAAAATTGCATGTTTAACCTGCTGTGTTACTAACAGAGTATGTTGACTGCAACTGGGTGTTTATTTAAGTAAAAGGTGCCTCGGTAAAAAGAGTGCAGTGTTTTATTTGGAATTTTAATTTTGAAGTTGCAGCTTGGAAAAAGTGCTGGGTTGTGTTTCATGTCGTCTATCTGTGTAAAACTTGTCTGTGTGTGCGTCAGAGAGTGCGCGTGATCCCCCGAGACTGTGAGTGTGTGTGTGTGAAGGTAAGACTCCCTAGCTGTTTGACTGAATGGGCCTGTCTGCAGAGACAAGGACGGGGT
The DNA here is from genome assembly GCA_005784505.1 of Bagarius yarrelli. NCBI lineage: Eukaryota > Metazoa > Chordata > Actinopteri > Siluriformes > Sisoridae > Bagarius > Bagarius yarrelli. Next base: position 1,367,696 of record VCAZ01000150.1, on the reverse strand, counting down.
GCTTGATGAGCCCTCTAGGATTTTTTTGATTCAAGTAAATAAATAAGAAATAGTAAGGGGGACATGTGTGCCTGAAATGAGCTCAGTCACTAGGACAGAGACGCGTGAGTGAGATAAGCCTCGAAATAAGAGGTGCCTCAAAATTTAATAAAAGGCATTGTGTGTGTGTTGTGTGTGTGTGTGTGTGAGAAAACCCATGGGATTTTTCCCTTTTGATAAACAGATCAATCGAGTTGGTACCGGTTGCTTAAATTTTTTGGCTGTTGGAAAAAAAAAAGAATAGGGAAATTATTAATAAATAGCTAGCTTAGGTGTGCACACGTTATATAATCGTATGAATAAATAGTATAAATATTCGTAAGTTGCATATTACATTGTAAGTTACTAGTAGGATAAATATATATATTTATCCTACTAGTAACTTACAATGTAATATGCAGGTTAAGAATAACAAAGCATGTCTAGATAAGGGTATGCAGTTGGTTGCTACAGAGAGATCAATCGGTTTTGTAATAGCAGATTTGTATTGGGTTTGTGGCAACGAGAGGCTTTTACCTTCTTTGCCAGATGATTGGATGGGTACATGTACAAGAGTAAAATTAATACAGGAGGTAAAAATGGTACCGTGGGACACTGGCAGGAGGAGGGAGAAAGGGGCTTATGATTCAGATCCAAATGTGTATTTAGATGCAATTGGTCAGCCTCGAGGCATCCCAAGCAAGTTTAAGGCTAGAAGTGAAGTTTTGTCCGGTTATGAGTCAATATTTGTTTAGATAACCCCTAACAAAAATACGGAATGGATTAATTACATTTACTATAACCAACAGAGGTTCATTAATTATACAGATGATGCGCTAACCGCATTGGGTGAACAGTTAGAGGCGACTAGTAAAATGACTTGGCAAAATAGACAAGCTCTTGATTGGTTATTAGCCGATAAAGGGGGAGTATGTGTATTATTTGGCGATCAATTGCTGTACTTTACATTCCTAACATTTGCCAGACGCCCTTATCCAGAGCGACTTACAATATTCCTTGTTATACAACTGAGCAATTGGGGGTTAAGGGCCTTGCTCAGGGGTCCAACAGTGGTGGCTTGCCGGAGCTGGGAATTGAACCCACAACCTTCGGGTTGGTAATCCCAACACCTTAACCATGAGCCACCACTTCCTAACAAGACCGCTCCAGATGGTGCATTCACTATTGCAATGGCTAAACTAAGAAATTAAAGGGAAGAGAGAAGGGGAATGACTGCTAAAAATGCGGGTAAAGATGATGGTATTTGGGATTGGCTTGATTTCGGATGGGGAAGTTGGACAGCGTGGTTTACAAGGATTGGTATAATTATGGGAATTGGATTTGTTGTTGGTGGGTTTTTGATGTGTTGTGTGTCTCCTGTTCTGAGATCTTTAATAGTCAAAGCTATCGTGCGGCGAATGGGAGTGATGAGAGGACAGCCTGGCAATCCAGCGGACATTGAGAAAGTGCGATACTCTGACGAGGACCAACAGTCATCGGATGAAAGTTCCAGTTCGTCAGAGGGGGATGAATCTGATGATTGTGATACTTAAGAGACTGTCCAGCCACTGTGGTATACGTTACAACCTTGGCGTCAGAAGAAGACATACTGCATTAATATTTTGATTTGATTTGTTATTTTATATTTGCATCACACCTACGTTTAATCTAGCAATGTGCTCACATTTAGTCTAGTATTGTGTTTTCTATATCATTACTTCTGTATATCCCTATCATTTTATGGTGATATTAACCTGCATATACTCTATATTTAATCACTGCTGAAGTTATTAGAGTGTAGTCAGAGTGTTTGATCTTTTACCTCTTTCTAGCAAATTGAGGGAGAGGATGTTTGGTCATCTGCTCTGCTAGAGTGGGGTCCCATGATACGGGGTTGGTAGAGATGATGGGAGTCACTTTTGGCTCAATAGTATTTGGCAATACTAAATCAACGGTATTTGGTAATTGGGGGCCTGGTCATGGAATCGCACTCTAGGTTATAGTTAGTTTTATACGTTTGTCATATCAACTTACATTGCTCATGTACATATATTTACTTTGTTTTGTGCAAGGGGTCGCACAATAGGGGGTAAATATATGGGAGAAATAAGCCCTAGGTTGACTTACGATCTCAAGGAATGATACTATGATACTATTATTAATGGCTTGGGAACGAAATGTTCTATATGTTTTTCATAATGGGAGCTGAACAGAGGGGCGCCAGCAGTCTTTAAATGTAAATATCCAAGCATGAGGTGTTCCAGATCTTTAAGGAGAACGGTATATAAGCGAATGTATGCGGACGTGATGTCAGACGGACACTGATCAGACTCGGTTTTGTCTGTTCTCATAAATAAAACCGTAACCGTTCTAGCAATCTACAGCCTTCTGAGTTCTTTATCGATTTCTCCTACAGAAGATGGAGAGCTGTTTCACATCTTGAGTAAACCAATTTTTAAAGTTACCTGAACAAATAAACAAAAACAACTACTTGGGTAAAAATGGTCAGCATTTCCTTTCCGCATTCCAAATCATTTAAGGATTTATTGTCCCCACTTCGATATAATTAAAGGATTTTTGTGCTTCAATGTATAGCCCAACCACATAGCTAATCAGCACATCAAAATAACTATCCAATTATCCATCCATCCATCCATCCATCCATCCACTGGTTCATGTACCCCATTAAAATTATTATGCTGTTCGATGAAAAGAATGAGAAAGAAAACTGATTTAGGAAAAAAAAAATATTCATCTCAAAGTCTTTCCTATCTATAAATACACATGCCAAATCTTTATCCTCTCTCTCGGTCTTCGTCCCTTTTCCTCGTCCACTGGTCCACTGGGTTTTAAGTAACAGTGGTGGAGTTCTGTCCTCTAATCGCACCCCAAGCCAAGAACACATCCCTGTGATGGAAAGAGAAACAAGAGGTTGCTCAGACAAACTGCAAATATAACACCAAGCTGAAACATATATTTTATTTACAACCATGGCCAAAAATATTGGCACCCTTTCAATTTCTGTTAGAAAAATTATTCCAATTGCAAAACGTTTTGGTATTCACATGCTTATTGTTGTTTTAACTGAAAAGAAGAAAAATAAACCTTAATAAAATTTCTCAAAGATGGACTGGAGAAAACTATTGGCACCTTGTCAAAATTGTAAGAAATAATGGCTTTTCAACCTTGCGATGCTCATGTAATTTGTATTTAGACACACCTGTGGCAAGTAACAGGTTTTGGCACTATAGTAATCCCACTTTCAACCAGCTAAAAACTGAGAAAAGCTGACTCCACCTTTGTGTTGTGTCACACTGATTCCAGTATGTTTTTTAGGTCACAATCAAGAGACCTTGAAAATTATGTCACTATAAATCAGGAAGCTGGTTTTCACAATAATATTAACCTGTAAACCTGTGACATGCGCACAGCTCGTCTATCACGCAATAAATACTATTCCATGTTTTTAATACCGTAAAGAGAAGCTGCATGGCTTAATTGTGCTAGTTATAGGCAATGTGTTGCTCTTGAGCATTTAAGTGCTTAAGTATGTGCCGGTTCTAAGTCTTTTTAATAAACAAAAGGTGCCGAATGAATTTTTCTGAAGCGGTGCTTTGCTAAGAACCAGCAATTTTCTGCCTCTCCCTCATCTGAAAACCTGAATTCTCTGTATGAATGTTTATAATAAAGACTGGTAAGAATTGTCATTCTGCAAAAAAAAAAAAGGCGTTACTTTGCAAGAATGTATGTTAACACCAGGCCTGTGAGGAAAGACATACACACAAAGAAGTCAGAATAAGTTGTAAACATGAAGGACTTTTTTGTTTAAATCAGATTGTAAAAATTTTTATTCCACCCCTCACACACCGATCGATCTGGTTTCCATTCCATTTTCATCCGGACTCGACTTTAAAACTAATTGTAATCGTAATTCAATGCTCCATGTAAATAATGCTAGTGACATGCAACCCTTGCCTCTAAACTCCTAATCTATCCTTTTGCAAATTATTACAAGACTAATTAAAGTAAGGGTCATTTTACACCACAATAATTCAGAAAATGCTGTAGCGTTTACAGCGAACCTTGATGTGTTGGAAAATTTGCTATTGTGGCAAACTTTACTTAATTCCAGCAAGCACGCATGGATCTTTAAGGTGTGTGTGTAATAGTGTCTGTACCTGCAATGTGTGGCCACACACTCGTTGCTACAGTATTCTCTGTCCCAGTCTTTGCTTTCTACGGGTGGGTTTTTGCAGCCTGCGCGCACACACACGGCAGGACCTGCAGGGGGCTCCACCTCATGTGAGCTGTTCAGTTCCACCTCCATCTGAGACGAAAAAAAAGAAGAATTAAAATAGAAAAAAAAAACACAAATTAAAGCTGTTAACTCCTGCATTGGTGATTTTTTTTATTAGAAATTGTTTGCTTTATTTTAATGTTAATCTTATTAAAAACTAATTGTTTTTAAACTTGGACTGATCAGAAATTGAATACTATAATTTGACTACACCTAAATTAGTAAATCAAAAAGTATGATCTTTATAGTATGAGTATCCCCCATGCTGATATTGTCAAGGGACACACCTTTACAACAGAGTAAAAAGTTAAAGTCTGATAATGTTTACTAGATGATGTCATCCAGGTACTTTTTTTTTTTTTTTTTTGCATACTATGAACTTGTAATTCAGTCTTTATCATACCCCTTCCTCTGCTTCTGTGCTAACTATCGCGGCAGGTTGGGTCACTTCCACCTCCATGGTGGCAGCTTCTGTGGGCACCTCCGTGGTGCTGGCCACGATAATAGGTGTAGCCATATCCGCCTGTGCAGGGGCCGGGACTATTTTGATTTGCAGAGGAGGAGGCGGCGTGGCAGCAACAGGGGCAGCAGCCTGGCCGACTGCACCACCTCCACGAGGTTTGGCCTGGAGTGGCGGTGGGGTAAAAGAATGCACCATCTGTTGGAGGCGTGGGGGCGGCGGCGTGTTCTGCATCTGCTGCAGGGGTGGTGGCAGGCGAGCTGAATGCTGCTTGGGGATGATGATCTTGGTGACCACGGGCAGGTTTGGGGTCGGTGCGGCGGGCAGAGCCAAGGAAACGGCCGGCTTGTGAGCCCCAGTGCGAGAGCGTGTGGTGACTTGCGGCAAGTCGATAATGATGTTCGAGGTGCAAATGTTGGTGATGGTGTTGTTGTCAGGTGCATGCACTGGAATACGGTTGGAGCGTGTGGGCGTCGGCTGATGGGATGGAAGCTCAGGAATGGATGTCACAACAGGAGCAGGGGGTGGAGAAGGTGCAGTGTCCAACACCTCGATAGTGGGCTGCGAACATCGACAATAATCAATGTAAATGTAATATTTACTTAAATAAAATTCTCTAATACAGTTCAAATGTTGGAAATATGACTGACTGAATGTTACCTGTGACAGCTGACTGGCCCTGTAAGCCGCCAGGGCTTTAAGATACTCTTTCTTAGCAGCTTCAGTTTTTCTCTTGTAGACCTGTAACAGGAAGATAACACAGATTTATTCAGTGACCGTCACCTAAGCAAATCCTTTAACCACATCTGGCTTAACTGAAAAAACATGGGGACATTTTTGCAGGTAGTGACACACACAAGGCAGCGATTACGTGTCATTCGTAGAAATATGAAGTCTCTGAATGTTGGTTGGTGGGGCTGTGTAAAAATAGCGATACTGCTAACTCTCGCAAGTTTGTTTGTTTTTTTTACTATAGTGTATCGATATTCTAACCCTCCAGTATAAATATATATATTTTAATCTATGCTTTAAACTGATTAACGTTTATGTTAATATTTAATTAAAACCCCTTAGTGCTCGTCAAACGAGTTCCTCCTCTGCTCCTGTAGCTGTCACTGACATACAATCACTCCCTCAAAAGCAAATACGGCGGAAAAAATAAGGGTGTCTGCAGCTTTGCATTTGTGTTTTTTGTAGCTGCTTAATTAAGTATTGTAATATGTATTGTATTGCAAGATATTGTGATATATTGTTTCTAACAAATGCATCATCATTTGTATCGTATTGTGAAACCCTCGCCAATACACAGCCCTATTGGTTGATTTCTATATTTATGTATAGCATTATCATCTGGACATTAATTTAATTAATTTTTTTATATTTTAAAACGGACAACGATTTTGTCAATTTGTAAATGTGCACAATGTATTGCTTTTATTTTTAATTATATTTATTTTCTTAAATTGTATTTGCTCAATATTGTAGCCAAATACGGCATGAAACCCAAGTTCACATGTTTAAAAACACTTTTATACCTGCTTCTGCTCCTCCCCCAAACTGTCCCACATGGAGGCAACGATCTTAGACACCTCCCCAAACGTGGCGTTGGGGTTTTGCCCCTTGATAGCGGCCTGTGTGTCGCGAAAGAACAACGCGTAAGCCGAAACTGGCTTTTGGGGCTCGTTGGGGTCCTTCTTCTTCTTCCCTTTTTTAGCTCCTCCTCCAACCCCTACAGCTTTACGGGCTAGAGTGGGTGGCATAGAGGACATCGACGAGGCAGGCTGCTCTGAGAGAGCAGGGGAGAGAGAGATGACACCAGGGGACACAGAAAGAGAGACAGGGGACTCCACCAGCACACTCTTTTAGGCCAGAAAGAAAAAGAAGAAAAGGGGGGGAAAAGGAGGAAGCAATAGGATAGTAAAAATAACATTAGTTTTTATCAAATTTAAAATGATAATAAGCTCTCATACATCATAGAGGGCCATTGTCATTAGACTAAAACCCTCACCCTTCTAAAGTCGTCCATGTCATCATCCTGCAGAGATTCCGAGGGTGAGCCGGTAGCTGACAGTGGCTGGTCGGGTGAGTGTGTGCGTGTCAGAATGGCGCCGCCACCTAGACTGAGACCCAGCTGTGCACTAAGCTCGGACTGGTCAATAGTGGTGAGCGGATTGTGCCCCAGCAGGCCATGGTTCATGTCTGGAAGTGGCACATCGATGGTCATGGGGGAGGAGCTGCTGAACTGTGAGCCAATAGGATGCCCAAGATCCTGGAAACGATGAATCGCTTCAGTTCTCACACTCAAGATAGGATGTGAAGATGTAGCTTTTCTTTATTGTTAATAAAAATTACATTTACACACACAATTTTACAAGAGGATCACATGGTTAAAATTTAAAAAATGTGTATGAGCAAATCTACAGCTACATGTATATATTTAAATATACATTCATTAATAATAAATAATAATTAAATATATTAATAATCTCCAATGCTAATACATTAGAAAAACATTCATATGTATGCATTAAATGTTACTGCTCTTCACTGACCATTATTTCCGTCCTCACCATTCCCAGAGTTGATCCCAACATCGGTCCTCCTCCCTGCTGCGTCATCAGGCTCAAATGCTCAAGCCCTTGTGTTGCTGGATTTACAAAGGTCGAGGCAAAAGAGGGGTCGTCACCCTGCACCACAGCATTGCCAGGGACGACAGGCGCTGGACTGCCATCGCCCAGCTCCCCGAAGTGTGACACCACATCCGAAACGCTAAGTGCCGAGTCGGGGTCCAGTGAGATGGGCGGGATCTCAAACTCCTCATCGCCCAAACTGGGTGTGTGGAAAGTCTGTGAGAGAAAGAGGATCATGTTAAAGTACAAACAAACAAACAACAATGTAAATGTTACAGGTATAAGTACATGTATAGAAATCTGGAATAATGGTAATGACACAAATGAGACAACTTTGGTGTCTAAAGCCCAGGTTTATAAATATGTATTTTAACACCACAGTAAAATGTATTATTAACCACCCAGTTAAATCTGGAGGGGGGGGGCATGTCCACTGGTGGTGCTGAAACCACACCCACTCATTGGAAAATCCACCTCTTATTTGTATAATCATTTACAAAAGGAGGACAATTATGCCTTTTTGTGAGGGAGGCAAAACTAGCTAGCAAAGCATTTTATAGCGTAATTAGAAACGTTTCTCATAACTGACTTCACACAGACTTTAATCATTAATACAGACAGAGAAAGCGTCAATTCTTAAGAGCTTAGAAACATGATTGAGGGTAAATGCGTGTTTAAAACATGTTTACAAAAGTACATGAGCTGTGCAGATTCGACATTAGCTTTAGTTTATGGCTGGTTTTCTCCAGGACTAAAATTTAGGGGGAAGGTGTTGGTCTCCTAATTGGAAGATCAGGGTTTGATTCCCAGCACCATCAAGTTACCACCGCTGAATAAGGAAGTCTGCCAAACGCTCATCATAAACCCTAAAGGAAATGTATACAATATTTTTGTACGGCTACAACAAAATCCTGGACATGGACCGAACCGGACCGGACTTGTTTGATATTATTAAATCTGCACAGGTGAAATAGCTACATTGATATGAAGCCTAATAAAACTGAGCTTGATTTGAAATGAAGTTTATCTCATCGGGGGCAAAACATTAAAGCTTTATTATATGTATATTGGGCATAAAATGGTTGTTTCTGTCAAAGGACTTGGATTTAAATGTATTCAAAGTAGTGGTTGGTGATGGCGTAAAGGTACTATTTTTAAAGGTGGACCCCGGTATATTTAGCTCTGCATTTTACAGGCTACTCAGGCCAGATATCCATATGCAAGGATGCAGCACATGACTTGTGCCGTTATTTAAAATGTTCTTAATTATATTTGTGCACCTTATGTTATATAAAAACACAGTATATACATTTAAAATGATTTCACATACATATTTAGATTCACACTGAAAGCATATAAAGGTGAAAGTGGCATTAATTAGGATTAAGTTTAACGCTCGGACATCATGTACAATGACACGGACATTGAAAGAAGTAAAACGCTCTGTACGCAAAAGCACCTCGGCATCCTGGATTTGAAGGGAGTATGTGGAGTGGAGCGGTACCTCGGAGGAGGACAGGAAAGGATGGCCTTCTCCACTGATGGGCAAAAAGTTGTCGCTTCCTCCAGGAAACTGAAAAACAATCCAAAACAAAGGATCCGAAATTAAGAAAGACCTTTATTCCAATTTCAAAATAACCAAAAATGCCATTCGACTACTATTGGTTAGCGGCACATGGTGCTCAAAAAGAGATGTAGGGGACACACTCCTTTTACACTGTCTAATCTATCCACTAAGCACAAACAGTAATTGGAAGATCAGGGTTTGACTGTTGGGCCCTTGAGCAAGGCCCTTAATACCCAATTGCTCAGTTGCATAAATGTACAGTGCTCTGGATGAGGGCTTCTGCTAAATTTGGTAAATGTACTGTTGGTCTCCTGAGCAGGGCCTTGAACCCATCGAGCTTCATAAAACCCACTCTAACAAGCTAATCAAGGTCTTGCTAGGTGATCTTGAAAGGTGTTTTAAAGCACTAAACCCTCCAGGACCAAGTTTGGTCAACAACATGCCCCTGTTGCATTTTTTTCACCCCTGATGAGAAATTATTCTCCAATTGTGTCAAACGCATTTACTTCAGAAACACTCAAAATCACTTGCGCACAATTTGTAGTCATTAGTTACCCTTTTTCTTTATGACTAAAGAACAAACGTAATAATGTTCTGTGCACTATGACCTCATCGTTGATCGCATACGGTGACATCACAAGCCAAACATTTGAATTCGGCTTACTGTACATGTGACTCTACTGTGTTCTACTCTATTTTTTAGTACTGCAGTCTGTTTATTTTATAAAGTAAACTGAGATGCTGAAGAATGACGGCACGGCATATAAAAATACTGACATATGCCAAGCTGATTAGAGACGAATCTGAGCTACTGTCAGGCTGTGACGTCAAAGTGTGACAGAAAAAGAAAAACAAAACTCAGACGTGACAACAGCACTAGAACCCGTACGACCCATACAAAATTATTTTTAGTATAAATTAAGGTCACGTGTTTTATTATGGAGAATTCTTTAAAGTCCACTAAAGCAAACAGTGAGTTAAAAAAGGGTTCGAACTTAACCACAACCTCCAAACACACGGAGTTCAGTGATCACCTTTTGAACCGGATCGAATCCGTTAAACGCTTGAGCGTCCAGGAACTCGGGATCTCCTGGCTGTCCGGTTCCATCCGTCAGATCCGAGTAAAAATTCAGATCCATTTTATGAGCATGCGCAAAAGACAGACAATAATGAAACGCCAATCAAGTCACGGAAATCCACCGGGTTTAACTGGTTTCCAGGTGGGCAAGGCTTTGAATGGATTCGGTGACCCGCAGGATGACTATAAGTCCAGAAATAACCCGGGTTAAGTCCACTCACTGTCCGCTCTCACGCACGGCTTGAGCTGTCCCGCATGACTGACGCATACTGCGGCGCAGAGCACGGCGCTGCTTAGGCAAATACAAACGTTCAGAATTTACGACAAAAAGACGTAAAAACAAAAATTTACGGTTTAAAAACCTGCGTGGTTAAAGGCGTTCAAGCTAGCAGGTTAGCTCACAGCTAAGGTATATTCCATTTGAATGACAGCCACATGGAGAAAAAAAAAATACCGGTTACGACACAATTCCTCATTTCACCTTGCGTCTGACGTTATCCACACCATCACGCATGTTCCTGACACATTAAAGCAATTTTAAAAAACCTTAAGCGAATTTACAGCCGTATAAAAAAAAACCCAAAACCGGTTGATTCTGCTGATCACATAACAAACGGGTTTTCTTTGCTCTACGTATACCACAGGCTACTCAATCGAACTCGAGATACCGATTTCGACCTACTAAAGACGGTACAACAAAAGGGGTGTTCTGACGCGTAACAAAAATTCCAAGCGTATAAAATATTCCAGGCGTATTAAAATTTTTATAAACTTGAAAAATGTAGTAAAAAAAATAATGTAACAAACACATACAGACTCAATCATAAAAGTAAAATGCAGTAAACATTCATAAAAATTATGCATTACACCCCCCAACCAAGCGAGCAATGGAACAGTCTGGACGGGGCCAAACGGTTCGCAGAACTAGCACAACATTTATATCTAGACGAGACTGAAGGAGTCGACTCCGACTTTAATTCAGCGCTACTGATTCAAAACCCAGCAAAGTAATCACACAGTATAGAGCTATTATGTTAACAGTCGATTAAATTATCGACTGTAAGAACGATTAATCAAGAATGAAACAAGGACGTGTTATCCTACGTCCTTAATTGGGCTGCAATTATTTAACTGATTATCCACAAATCAATCAACCTATCAATCAGCCAATCAATCGATCAGCCAATCAATCGATCAGCCAATCAATCGACCAGCCAATCAATCAACCAGCCAATCAATCAACCAGCCAATCAATCAACCAGCCAATCATCTAATTAACCAATCAACCAATTTGCAATGTTTTTGGAATTCACTAATAAAATTTATCTTACCATTAAAATGTATCAGTTAGCGCCATATTGAGTAAAGAGTAAATCTGCAGCAGAAAATCATTTTTCCTCTTTAAGTCTGTTAAGAAACAGCCACAGTGCTATGATTTAGCATATATTTTGTATAAGTTTATAAAAGCTCACACTGGTTTAGCTTTGTTTACGCCCCAACGTATTTTCATAATCACAGCGCCACACTGGTAAAACCGCGCTATTGCAGTCCCTTAACATTATATTATAAAATCGAATAACTAATTCGACAACAGAAATAATTTGCCTACCATAATTTTTTTATTGTAGACGTTGTCGATAGAATAAGTAACGCAATACTAATCGCTCACTGCTATGATGGTTTTAATACAAAAAAGACCAGACATTTAATTCGAACAACTAGTGAAAACCTCTTTGGGGCAATGTTATAAACAGCAAACTAATACACGCTAAATAAAAATCCTTATTTCTAATTAATTAACATCAATCAACACAATGACTTTATCAACCTAAACAAATGTGAGACATCTGGGTGGTGACTGAGAGCAGTTAGCTGTGTCTTTAAGAGACTGACTCGATTTTCTCGAAGTTTGTGATAATCTGAGGTCAGTCCGGTAATCAAACGAGTAAAAATACCCAAATAATGTAGAAAAAAAGTAGGGTTTTTTTGTAAACAGATAATAACCACTTATAAATCTATTCGTTTTTGTGCAAAGCTGCTAGTAAGCTAGCTAAGAACAAGGAAGTAAGTTGATGTGGAGCGCTCGAGCTTCTTGGTGGCTTGTTCAAACTCCTTGTTTAATGGACAATCAGATGAATAAAGTGTGGGTTAACATGTCGGGTTGGGACGAGGGATCAGACAGATGAGCTATTGATATTCAGTAACTCTCAACTTCTCTTCTTACCTCCATAGTCATCCTGAAAACGACACGGTTTTTGCCTCAAACTCCGACCAAAGCGACTCTCACTGTTGAAAAAAATACACTAACATGGCAACCGGCTTCCCAGTTAAAAGCGGATGTGACGTAAGGTGTAGTTCCGGTTTTTGTTCGAGAAAACTGAAACTCGGAACTCTTTTGAAATTGGAAATAAAGATAATTAATAATTAATTAAAAAATAATGATTTAATGAGAGGATAGTTTAATAGTTTAACTGTTATATAAAATTAGTTTGAAATCAAAAAGAATTCCACAGAAATTACTGGAATTTCACTTGTTTTGTTTCTTTTCTTCTTTTCTTAATTTTCTTTTTAATTGTATACATATTTCATCAAAAAACCTAATTTGCTAAATAAAAAAATAACATTGAAATAATAAACACTACTCTAAAAAAGTGAAGAATAAAGAAATGAATATTTTATTTATAAAAAACCTTTTTTAACTAAAGAGATAAAAAAAAAAAAATCGATAATGTATATCATGGCAGTACAATACAAAGAACCCAGGTGTGGGTTTAAGTGTGAAAGGGTTATTAGGGTGTCTAGAATATATTGTGCTATCAATAAGATTCAGGCGGTTATGTTTAAAACTCATTCATTCATCTTCTACACCTGCTTATTCCCTAATTTGGGTCACAGGGATCTGTTGGGGTCTATCCCAGCCGTCTCTGAAAGGGAGAAAGGCAGGAGGGGGACACCCTGGACAGGTCACCAGTCCATCATTGTGTGGAGTTTGCATGTCATCCCAGTGTTTGCATTGGTTTATTCCGGGTACTCCGGTTTCCTCCAACAGTCCAAAAACATGTACGTTAGATTAAGTCAGTGTGAAGTACGAGTGTAATCGCCATGAAAATAGCCTCCATGCTGGCATGGTGTTAAAAAAATTAATACAATATATATGGAGTTTTTCAGTACTGTATAGTTCAACATTATTTAATTTTACACAATTACTATTAATATATAATTTATTCATTTACTTATTGTCACTATATTGCTGTTATTTCTATAAAAAAAAAAAAAAATTACAGGTTGAAAACTTTCTTTCTACTGGGAAGACACATTCTATTAAACCCGATTACACTGATATTGTGTGTGTGTGTGTATAGTTGGCAGCGTTACATGCCCTATGTATTGAGGTTAAATATTTATTAAAGGACTATCTCAATTTTATAGTTTAGTTTTATTTTTAACTATTTTAATCTCTTTTTTTATTTTTTTTTATTTATTACTACATTATAAAAGATGCTAAGTAAGTTTATTTAGCTTAGCACTTTTTATTATTTATTAGCTACACTCTAAAGTTTGTAAATCAATTAAACACAGTTTCTTTCAAAATTTGTTTATTCTCCAAATATCAGCTCTCCATCCCTTTAATTTTTAAATATTAATGTAATGTTAAAAAACCAACCAAATAAAAACCACACATAGCAACAAAGTATTAACATAAAAATTGGTCTTTGCTTTGAACACAAACAATCAGAGATGTATGATTATAACACAGAGGAAACATTGCCACGTAAAAAAATACAATTTTTTTTCGTCTTAAAACCTCCTTCCAAAGCACGGCTTGAAGCAGGTGATGTGCAGACATAAGAGCAGGAACCATAAATGTAATTAATGAAAGAGTGCAAAAAATATCAATGGAAAAGTTTGAAAACACAATGCGGTTGTTGGAGAAAAAAAAAAAAAAAGATGACGAAAACAAATTTAGCGCCTATAGTTCAGGAGAGGGGTTTTTAAATTGATATTCAACACTCGGTCATAAACGCAAGCATGTTAGGAACTGACACTGAACTAGCATGCAGAGACATGGACAAAATGTGCAACGAGGTCCTGCGTCTTATTGCTACGGAAATAAAAACATGTCAGTCTTTCATAAGCTCCGCCCAAAATCGCATACTACTCAAATATGTGTTACATTCAAGTATGTGCTTCCTGACGGTTAAATAAGTACGTTCTATATAGTATGGTTAGGAGTGGTTTGACCGAAATTCATACCTTCTACATCCGCCATTTTTATATTGTCATGTGACCTACATGTAGCACAAATTTAAAATTCGATAATGTTTCACGAGTAAAATTTAACTACAAGCAACAATGGGGTTTTTTTTCAAACACTTAAAAAGTTCAGAGTCACCGCTTTCCGCCACATCCTCATATGATGAGGCGTCTGTCCAGCATCCATCCGCATCCATCGTATGGATACTACAAAATCCGGGCGGGAATACAAGGACATCTGAGAACTTTTTGCGCTTTGTTTACTATATAGTATAAAAGTATGCGATTTGGATCGGAACCACTGTCATCATTCAGCAAACAAAAATTTCACACATACATAAACACATTCAAGGTCTATCCACTGGAACAAGCCCTGAGTCGATCTACAAAACACACACACACACACACTTTTCCACAGTGCCATGTGTGTTTCTCATCGGTTGGTCCAACGCTGCACTTTTACTTGCGATTATAACCGTCATGTTGTTCTCATGATAATGGTGACACTGGTGCTGGTGACTGCAGCATGGTGGGCGGGGCTTGATGGGGTTAAGCGGAGCAAGTTTTGAGACACAGCCAATGATGCATCATCATTATCATCATCATCCACACTGCAGTCTGCTCGACATGTCAGTTTATTTGCAGCCACATGATTTTTACTGGCAATCAAGAATAAATAGTGATGACCTCACTTCCTCCACCCCGGACCAACAGGACGCGCTCCAGACCGTCAGTCAGAACCTCCAGAAACTCCATATCTGCGGTTTTCAGTCAGGGAGAATCATAGAACAATTTTTTTTTTAAATGCAGTGGTGCCTTGACTTACAAGTTTAATTCGTTCTATAACGGAGCTCGTAACTTAAATTACTTGTATGACAAATCAATTTTTCCCATTGAAATGAATTGAAATGCCATTAATTCGTTCGTACAGTTTTTTGTTACATGTTTTCAAATAAGAAAAATAAACTTATAAATAATGAATATTGTATTAAAAAAACAATCCAATAGGATGTACTGGAATAAACCGGTTTAATTAGTTATAATGTACAGCATTTACCTTGGAGATCAGACGACTCCACTTGCTAACACACATGTCTGACTAGCTATCGAGTGAGACACGGGATGCTGGACGCCGTTTACTGTGGCGATCGCTACGCCAACTGGCGGTTAAGTGCCTGAAGCTGCCTGGTAACCTGAATTTTAGCTCGCAACTCAACTATCAGTTTACATTTACATAAAATTAACTATATATTATAAATATGTAACAAATAAACAGGCATAAATAACCCGTTTTTTTTTTTAAAAAAAAAAAAAGAAAAAACATGCTGAAGATTTTATACTTTTATTTACCGCTAGATTTTTTTTCTTATTGTTCTAAAGGGCAGTTTTGGACTTTAGACAATTTTTTTGCGTGACACCTGAAATGTAATGATGCAACAATTGTGTGTCATGAAATTGTAACCGACTGTAATAATTTTTCCCTTTTACTGTCTATTGTCCACCTGTTCCCTTGTGCTGTCCACCTGTCCCCCTGCTCTAAAGATGTCCATAACGTAAGAATTTTCCACAGTAGAAAATACGTTTCGAACCCAGACATGTGATAAAGGATACAGTTTTCATCGCCATCTGGGTTTTTGGGCGGTCCTGGCATGTTGAGTAGAACCAGTCGAGCATCGTGGGATTTATTGACGATGACCTCGTTGAGTTTGACCGCTGTGTGCATGCGGCGTACGTTGGAATGATCCCTGCAGGAGTGATGTCATCAAATGGTGCATGATAAAAATATAAACAAACCGAAAACATGTCAACGCTGCAGTTATTGTTAGTACGTTATTTGAGATGTTCTTTTTTTACGTTAACGCTCGATGAGACAGAACAAGGAATCAGAAAGTGTCTTCAGTCTCTTTAGTTATTTTGTTGTCCTGTGGATTTGGATGCAGGTTTTGAAGATCTGTCCATCACTGAATGTGAAAGTAAAAGCGAGTGCACGTTCAAACGCTATTTTAATCCCCCACGTATTAATAGTGGCTCCCCGCTGCCCGAAAGTGACAGACAACATAAATCACTATATGTGTGAGAGAATACAACATATATAGTTTCATCTGTATGATATACCCAACGATCAGGGCAGGGATACATTTTTGGAGCCTGGCTAAAAAACACAATAGCCCCAAGATGTCATGCTAGTGATTTTGCGAGCCCTCGTGATAAATATATAGACTAATAATCACTTGGCCCGGGTTTAGATGGGTTAACACTTATGTGCCATTACGCTCCGGTGACCTGGGTTCGATTCCGGCTCGGGGCTTTTACGGTCCCGTCCCCTATCTCTCGCCCTATTTTCATCTTTGTCTTGTCTTATTAATAAAGGCAAAATGCCCAAAAATATTTCCTTTTCTTTTTTTAAAACATCATGGTTACCATGACAAAAGCTAGAAAATGCCAGACTGAAACCGAGGAGTTTATTTACACAGACTAACAAGGGAGAAACAATTAAAACACCTAAACACAATTAAGGACGCAACCAATGACAAGACATAACAAGATACATGACAAACTACATAAACACAGAACAAAGACAGAGCACATGTCCTAGTAAACAAGAGAAATCTTATGTCTCAAGGTTGCCCTCCGGTGTCCTGGTAGGGTATTGTGCCATAAATCCCTGACGGTCAAATTTAGTATAAATAAACAGAGGAGACGATGTAGAGAGATAGAAATGAACAGATATTCAGTGATATGTAGACGGCTAGTGGAGTGTTATCTTGTATGTTTAGCTGGATAGAAAACTATATGAACTCATGAATAGATGGATGAATTCCTGGGGTTATTTAATCTAGAAGACATTTGATTGGGTAGATGTATTAAACAGTAAATTTAACATCATTTAGCAGGCGGCAAAACTTTTTTGACAAAATTGTTAAAAAAGACGGACATTAAACAAAAAAAAATTAAAAATTAAATGTCATTAATGTGAAATATTTGAGAAAAAGGTGAGTCTTCGATCGTTGTAGTGACTCGGCTGTACTGACATTGATGGGAAGTTCATTTTACCATCTTGGCGCTGGAAAAGAGAAGAGTCTTGGGACAAACCTAACTTGCATCTTAAGGAACGAATGGGACGAGCCGGGCGGTGCATGTGGTGCTAAATGAAAAGACAGCTGGGTGGAAATGTGGTGTAAAACTCACGGTCGGATACTGAGCATGTCTCTAAAGCCCTCTGGTGTGCTGCAGCCGGAGGGGATGTGCGCTTGTGCACGCAGATCTAATGCTTTGTCTTTAGTCCATGTCATATGGACACGCCTGTTTTCAGCAGCCCCGCCTACTTTTTCTGTCCCACCAGCTCCATCGGTGTCATCGTCGTCGTCGGAGCCGATGCTTGTCAAACGTAACATCGAATTCCTGTCTTTTACTAGCTGGGCCTACACACACACACACACACACACACAGGAAATACAGTAATATATGGCTGGGCGATATGTCAAAAATCCAATCTTGATAATTTTCTTCCATATTGATCGATAATGATATATATTTTCGTATATAAATTGTTTAAAGCTGCCAGCTTTAAAGAGTACTACAACCATACCATAATGACTGAAGACATAAAAAAATTACAAGGTTCATTGATTATATTTTAAAGTTTATTACACAAAAGAGATACAACATCTGGCCTTGAAAAATTCTGATATCTTACTAAAATAAACCCGACAATATTACCACCTGCGCTAAAAGCACAGTCTGTTTGGTGTAATAAATCTGTACTTTTATTCCAAATTCCAGTGTCTACATGCCAATTTTGGAAGAACATGTGGCATACGAGTCAAGTGCAGCAGCCATTTTTTTTGTTTGTTTTTTTGTGTAGTTTTTGTGTAGCTTTTTGTTAGCACAGACGTCACTTTTGTTTTTTTGTATAGTTTTGGGTATGTACGTTTGGCTGTTGATGATCTAACAACGGCGCTCGAAATGGTTTATATTCGTTATAATAATTATTTAATTACAAGAATCTCGGCTTCCTAAAAATATACAATATATGTTTAATTTTTTTTTTGTGCTATACAAGACAAAGATTTCACTCACTGAATGCAGTGTTCCACCGGAGGAACGTTAAAACCTTACTGGGTTTTAATCCATATCAAGTAAAAAAGTTTCGAATTTATCACGATTCGATATGATATATCGGTTATCAGTCCAGCCCTTCAGTAATGGTTCCACACACCTGCTGCCCCAATGATCTTTTCATGAGCCCTTCCTCTCTATCATATTCCTGTGACTCACTCACTCACTCACTCACTCACTCAAACACACTCACACTCTGTTTCTCTGTCTCTCTTTTACTCCCTCTGTCTTCATTCTTATCTCCTCTTTCTGCACTATGTTTGGGGCTGAAGCTGATAATCTCCTCTCCACAGAACTCTTGCTAAGAACACTCCGCATGGACATTTAACCTTCATGACAAATCTAATCGATACGATAGATGCTGTGTTCACACCTAACACACATTTGCATTTAATTGATAAGGCGAGTAGCCTCCATACAAAGTCAATGCAAAAATAGTATAATGCAACACACACATACACACACACGCACACACACACACCTCTCTGTCTCGGTCGGATTTGGAGAGCCGCATCTGTCGGAGCATTTGGGAACGCTGTTCCATCATCAGAGTTCTCTCATAGGTATATGCACTGATATCACTGTCATGCTAAAAACAAGAGTGAAAATGAGAGAGAGAGAGAGAGAGCGCAAGCAAGAGAGACAGAGAAAAAAAGAAAACGATAGACAGAAAAAGAGAAAGAGAAAAAAGGGAGGGAGGGAGTAAGTGAGTGAGGGAAAGAGAAAGGAGCGAGAGAGATAGAGAGAATGATTAATAAAGAGAAAAAGAGAGATAGGGAGCGTGAGAGAAAGAGTGATAGACAGAAAGAGAGGACAAGAGAGACACAGAGGGAAAAAGAGAAAGATTGATAGACAAAAAATTAGAGAAACAAGAAAAAGTAAAGGAGGGGGGAGTGAGGGAAGGAGAAAAGAGGAGCGAGAGAGATAGAGAAAGATTAATAGAAGAAAAGAGAGAAAAAGAGAAAGAGAGAGAGAGCGTGAGAGAAAGATTGATAGACAGAAAGAAAGGAGAGGACAAGAGAGATACACAGAGAAAAAGAGAAAGATTGATAGACAGAAAAAGAGAGAAAGAGAAAAAAGGGAGGGAGGGGGAAATGAGGGAAAGACAAAAGAGGAGCCAGAGAAATAGAAAGATTGATAGAGAGAAGGAAAGAGAGGGAGGGAGAGAGAGAGAGATATATAGAAGGAGAGGGGGGGTGAGGTAGAGAGAGAGGGTGATCAAGATGAGGCATAGGAGAAAGATTGATAGACAGAAAGAAAGGACAAGAGAGACGCACAGAGAAAAAAGAGAAAAAAATATATAGAGAAATAGATAGATAGATAGATAGACAGACAGACAGACAGACAGATAGATAAATAAAGGACATTATTATTATTATTATTAGATGATTCTCTCTCCACCCCTACCATCTCCACCACCTCCACTTCAGCCTCTATACGCAGGTGATACAGGAAGGTGGCCAGGTCCTTTTTCATCTGAATGGAGTTATCCTCCATCTGAGCCACAGTGAAGATCCTCATCCCACATTTACGCCAAACCTACAAACACACACACACACACACACACTCTTTAACAAACGGACTCACATTCAGTTAAAAAAATGAATAAAATCTATTTTAAACCCACTTTATGTTGGCGCAGTAGGAAGGGCAGGAGCATGAGCATGCCTCCGTCGTGAACGATCCACCACACGTCGATGTAACCTTCTGTACACGGCTCGCTATTGGTGGGAAAGAGCGTGATGTTCTTAGGCACCAGTAGAGCGAGGTGAGCTGCTGTCGTCAAGCGCACCGTGTCTGGAATGCAGAGAGTGTGTATCACATCCAGTACATTAGTACATTCTGAATAGGTTGTTTGCACATGATGTCATTGCTTTGTCGCTAGATGCCTCTGGTGGTGCCGGATGGGATTTTTCTTTCTAGGAATCGCTAGTGGAAACTCCGGATGCGCAAACAGGCCGACCCGAGAAAACAGAAGAGATTTTATCGTGAGTTTTAAGAGGAAAATTTCCAAGAAATGACTTTGACTAAAAACAAAGGAAAAGTGGCTTGAAAACCTGCGTCAGCAGTCGGGAGGGATCAGGGTCGGGTAATGCTCATGTCTGTCTGCGGTGACACTTGGTCAAAGTTAGGTAAATTTAACTTACGTATGCAATTTTTATCTTTACATAAAAGTAGCTTCTCCATAGTTTGTAAATTTACACACTTTATAGCAAGAGTGAATCCTCCATGCTGAACACTGCTGGTCGGCGCAGCTTATATTCAATGCATCGCTACTTTATTATATGTTTTATTATGTATTATTATATTTAGAACAACAAATACTACAAGCAACATCACACTACACTAAACTTTTATACAAAATGCAAGTGAGCACGCAAGTAAGTTACCCTGCTATGTAGGGCTGTCACAATTATTAAATAACCGTATGATCGTAATTATTTGACATAACTGTGGTTGTTGTATTTGACCACAATTATTGCACACTTTTATTGGCCGAAAGGGGGGCACTGTAGTACCTGCAGCACCATACGTCCAATCAGAGTACGTGAGCGGAGCGTGTGATTTTGCCCAGAGTTTCACAGGTTTTTCACAGGTTTTTTTCAAAGTCAGACTGTTGTGTTTCTGTCGTGCCGAGCACAGAGTATAGAACTAGTCTATCACGTCATCTAGTCTATCTAGTCTATCACCGTCATCTAGTCTATCATCACACGTCATCTAGTCTATCTAGTTTATCACCGTCTCATCTACCGTCTATCACCGTCATCTAGTCTATCTAGTCTATCACCGCCATCTAGTCTATCACCGTCATCTAGTCTATCTAGTCTATCACCGTCATCTAGTCTATCACCGTCATCTATCTAGTCATCGGGGGAAAGTGGTGGCTCATGGTTAAGGTGTTGGATTACCAACCCGAAGGTTGTGGGTTCGATTCCCAGCTCGACCAAGCCACCACCATTGGGCCCCTGAGCAAGGCCCTTAACCCCCAATTGCTCAGTTACAAGGAATATTGTAAGTCGCTCTGGATAAGGGCGTCTGCCAAATGCTGTAAATGTAGTCTATCACCGTCATCTAGTCTATCACCGTCGTATAACACATGCTCTTCTTCTTTACTTACTAATAAACGTTTTCCAGCTTTGGGGGTCTTCACTCTGTCTCCAGGCGTGCGGCCAGCCCATTACCACAGTGTTTGGCTGCATGCCCCCCAGGCCGCTTGACTGAATCATGTGACTGATGCCCTCGCGTGGCTTTTGGGCTACGATGCACTGCACAAAGCCCTTCACTCGCTCTTTTTCCATCAGGTGCTTTAGGGTCTAAGAAACAAAAGAATTGAGGAAATAGGAATAAAGAGGACTTAACAGCACTGGGTTTGTTGCCCCAAAGCACATTCCACGGCACTGCCACTGTGGCATGATCTAACTGTCGCCACAGAGGAATCGGCAAAACTAATAATGAATAAATACTATATATTTTATTTATTACTAAATCATATTAACAGGTATTATTATTATTATTTTCCCCTTTTTATTGTCCTCCAATCTTTTTCAGCTGTAATGAATTCATTGCTATATAATTTTTTCTTCTTCTTCTCCTTATTATTATTATTGTCTCAGCTATTTGAAATTTTTATTTCTAATAATATTTGACATACATTAGATACAGTGACACACACACACACGTGCTCACAGACACATGATTACATATACAGAATAGAACAATGGTTGTTGTTGTTAGAAACTAAGTAAATTCAGTGAGGACAGAAGCTCGACGGGATCCACTGGGATTCAGTGATTGGGAAGACGTCCTCATCCATTTTTTTTTTTTTTTTTTTTAAATAAATGTCATTATAAGTTTAGGTCCGTTTTTAGGTTGTTTTACACACGTTACACGTTAGAGGAGTGAATATTTTATTAAAAATAATTTTTGTTTTATTTTTGCTAAAACTATAGGATGCCATAGGGTTATTTTTGTTAAATTTTAAGTTAATTGATGTAAGTTTTTGTAATAAATGCAAAGAAAATCATATTTGTCTTTTCCCCTTTTTTTTAGTGATTTGAAAAATGACTCAAAAACCGTGATGTAATCTGAACCGTGAGTTTTGTGATCCGTTGCATCACTATTGATAAGTATATTGATAAGTATGTCTGCCTGAATTAAAGAAAACGTATACAACAGACGGCAGAACCTGTTCGGCAGCGAGCGATTCCCCGTAAGAGTAAAGATAGTTTCCGCTTATGACGGTTCCCACGATGGTTAAACCTTTTCCAGCCTTCAGCTGAGAGGCGAACGTCAGAAGACGTGGAGACGAGACTTGAGCATCTTCATTTAACTTAAGTAAAACCAGCAGCTGAGGTCTAAACCCAAACACACATAGAGAAACGTTTGTATCACAAAGAAAGATTTTTCTTATAAAAGACCTGTAAGTATATACTGTACCTCCAGTTCTTGGTGTGTGGTGGCCCTTCCTCCAGTCTAAGCAAAGCAAAACGAGCTGCACTTAAAGAGAGACCTCTAATTCCATCTCCCCACTCTTTCTCTGCCCTGCACACACACACATATACATACACACCAGTAAATCACCACAGCAGATAGTATTATGTGTTACCAAATAATAAAAAAAATAGTAGGTTAAAATAATTATGAAAAAGATTTTATTAAAAACTAATAAAAGAAAATGAACAGGTTTTAAATTTTATTAGTGTTTTGATAAAGCACCCAGTTTCCATCTAAAGTAAATAGTCTTCTTGTAAGAAGATTAATTGACTGTTTTCTCTCTCCTTTTTGTGTCTCTGTCCTTTTTTCCCCCCTACCAAATGCATGAACACAAGTCAGGATTCTGGTTGTCATGGTAACTTACCCGTTATACTCGATGTACTTATAAATCATGCCGGCAATCACTATGGCGACAATTGCGTAGTACCACGATGAAATGAACATTAGAGCCAGGCAAATGACCATCCCTAAAAACGAGAGCACCCTGATTGAAAGAAAGAGAAAAGGTCATTCAGCTCAAGTATTAAACAGTCACCATGAGGAAAGTGTGTGTGTGTTCATGTGTGTACATGTACCAGTGATAATAGGAGAAACGAGGTCTCCAGTTAGGGGTCCTGAGCAAAGTCTGAAGCGCGCATGCCAAATTCACAAACAGATAACACATCAGGAAAAACCTGCGGAGGGAAAAGTCACACCGTTTATAGTAACTGTTGTACCATGTAATTGATAAAGATTTTTTTTTTTTTTTGCAATATCAGTATTATGAAGTATTGTGATAAGTAAGTAAAGACATGACAGGGCATGCTGAAAATGCAGAACAAAGTCTTCCATCCTGAAGACCTTCCCTAATGTGTTTGCTTAAAAGTGATGATACTGAGGTTAAATGCATCTTATTTAAAAAAAATATTTATTTGGAGGGGTTTTTGCCTTTAATAAGAGGACGTAGATGGAAAGGGGACAGGATCTAGAAAGGTCCACAAGCTGGAATTTAAACTCGGTCGCCTAGAACATAGTAGAACATAGTAGGGTGGGGTGGGATGGGTTGGTGGGTGGATGGATGGTTCGGTCGGTCGGTCGATCGGTAGGTGGATGGATGGATGGATGGATGGATGGATGGATGGATGGATGGATGGGATGGATGGGATGGATGGATGGATGGATGGATGGATGGATAGATAGATAGATAGATAGATAGGCTTGCTACCCAGGAGGGAATGTAAACAAGTCTATATTTCTCACATATACACTACAGCACAATGAAATTCTTTTTCTTTGCACATCCCAGCTTAGGAAGTTAGGGTCAGAGCACAGGGTCAGCCGTGATAGAGCAACCCTAGAGTAAAGAATGTTAAGGATCCTTGTACAAAGACCCAACAGTGGAAGCTTGGCAGTGGTGGGGATTGAACCCGGACCACCAAACCAGAGCTGTAACCATTTAAGCGATCACAACGATGAGGGTCTTTTTACAGAAAATCTGCTTGATCACCTTTTGAGTAGTAGGCTCTAAAAATGTATTAGCAATTTGACGTGAAAATGAATAAACTATGTATTGTCCCACCTGCCTTAATGGTTTCAGTGTTTTCTGTATGCATCTGAACGTACATGGATAGAATAGGGGCGACAAGGTCCAGCGAAGCGATGAGGATGCCCAGTTCCGCAATAAAAGCAGTCAGCAGCAGAGCCCATGTAGGCTCTCCATTAGCTTTACCGTGACCAAAAACCTGCAAAGAGAGTCAGTGAGAACACTAACAACGGAATACCAAGAGAAAGTATGAACAGAGGTTGGCAACGGATTTACACAGAGTCGACCCAACAAGGCATAAACAAACTAAATGGCTGCTTAGGACCTCCAAGTGTACATGAAAGGACAGATCGTTCTTTTTGTGTGCGAATATATATAAAGTCAATAGACAATAGTTATTATACAAAAATGCAATATTAACTAAATAAATATTGATGCAATATCATGTCAACAGACCACATTCAGTATGAAACATCGTACCGAGACTTTGAATGTTAACGTATAAATAAATAGGATTGACAATAATCAGACATATTAATGACACAGAGAGGCCCCCAAATAAAATTCTGCAGGACGCAGAATTTCACGCAGGACTTACTCTAAGGAAAGGGATGATGTTATCTTTAGCGATGGCCTGTAGTAATCTCGGGGCGCCAGTCAGTGACTGCAGGCCGGCGCCGCAGGTTGAGAAAAAAGATCCGATCACGATGACCCAGGGGGAGGGCCACGCGAGCGTGCCTACGACCAAGTTCCCTTTCACTGAGTCTCCGAACCTGCAGGAAAAAAACAACATCGAGGAATAAAATGACAGCTGTAATAAAAAAAGAAAGCGGCAACAAATAAAAGAGAGGAAAATAAAATAGAGATTGAAGATGGATGAAAAACGAATGGAAACGAATCAAAAAATGGATAACGAGTATGTACAGATGGCAAAAAATGGCGAGTGTGTAAATGAAGGTGAAAAAGCAAATCCAAATTTTTTATGATATTGACATGAAAATTTATTAAAGTGGCGGTAAGATAATATCTATAATTTTCTTACATCTTAAAAGTGCAAAAATTCAAACACATTAAAACTTTTTTATATGCGGAGATAAATTCATTCCGCAGAAACATGCTCAGTTTCATGACTTTTTAGGCCATGTGCCTCCCACACGGGCAGTGGTGGCTCAAATGGTTAAGGTGCTAAGTTGCTGATCTAAAGACCAGAAACACCTGGGTTTGAGCCCCACCACCGGCAAGTCAACCACTGTTGGGTCCTTGGGCAAGACCCTTAACCCTTCCTGCTCCAGGGGGCGCTCTATCATAGCTGACCCTGCGCCCTGACCCCAATGTACCTTGAACAATGAAGTTAAATATTATTATTATTATTATGCTCTGTTATTCTGATGCCACCTGGGGGATGTTAGCTCGGGCCCGTTATCGCTTTGTTCAGCCATCTTTTTTGATACTTAGAAGAAGCTGCATACATGCTGCCATGTCATTTTTCTTTTAACCTCATACATCCACAAGATTATATTATTTACAAAGCAAAAATATCATTTATCACCTTATTGATGTTGTACTGTTATTTTTTGACATAACCAGACAAATATTGTGGGATAGATGGATGGACAAAATAAAAGAAGTACCCAAATTATGGGAAAGAAAGGAAGAAAGAAATAAAGGGCATTAACAATGGAAATGTAATCAAGAAAGAAGGAGGGTAATTAAAGAATAATAATAAGAATCAGATGACAAACAGAAAGAGAAGAGAAGGAAAAATAAGCAAAATAGGAATAATTTAGGAAAGGAAAGGAAAGGAAAGGAAAGGAAAGGAAAGGAAAGGAAAGGAAAGGAAAGGAAAGGAAAGGAAAGGAAAGGAAAGGAGAGGGAAGGGAAGGAAAGGAAAGGAAAGGAAAGGAAAGAAGGAAGAACGAAAGAAAGAAAGAAAAGATTCAAAGAAGAAAAATAAGAAATGATTTAAAAAAGAAAATGGATTTAATAAGAAAAAATGAAAGAAAGAAAGGATTTAAAACAGAAAAAGCAAGAACGAAATATTAAAGAAAAATAAGGAAAGGAAAGTAGAGGAAACGAAAAGAGGGAGAAGGAAGGAAGGAAGAAAGGAAGGAAGGAAATTTAAAGAGAAAAAGGGAAATGGATTTAAAAAAGAAAATAAATGAAAGAAAGGATATAAAAAAGAAAAAGCAAGAACTAAAGATTTAAGAAAAAATGTGAATGTAATCAAGAAAAAAAGAAGAGAAATAAAGGAAAAGGCTTTCGTTAACAAAACTCAGACAACAACAAAAAACAAACAACAAAATTTATAAGAAGGGAAAGTAGGTAAGTAGGTGGGTAGGTAGGTAGGTAAGTAGGTAGGTAGGTAGGAAGGAAGAAAGGAAAAAGAGGTTGTGAATCAATGTATAGGGTAATTATAAATTAAGAGACAAATTACATGGGACAAATGACAGAAATATTGCTCACTTGTCTCGGAGAAGCACTCCCTCCACACAGGCTCCAAACAGTACCACGCTGCTCAGATCTGTCAAACTTTCTCAGAAAAACAATTCCAGAATTCTAAAACAACTCAGCTACAAGCTATCGATGAGAACCAGAGACAATGTTTAGGATTTACTGAGTGTCCAAGGATACAGACGAGAGATGTGGTGAGAATGGCCAAAATAGTTCCAATAGGAATAGAACGCTGGGCGTCCTTCAGATCCCCTGAACGATTTGAGCCTGCCATGATACCTGTAGTAGTGAGGAGAAAAAACAGAGAGAGAGAGAGAGAGAGAGAGAGAGAGAGAGTATACAGAGAGAGAGAGTATACAGAGAGAGGTGTAAAATGTATACGTTTTATTAAACGATGAAACATGGGCCATTAAAAAGGAGGAAAAAGCTGTTCACCTGTCACAGATGGGAAAAAGATTCCCACCAACATTGTAAAGGACGTGGTGATGTCCACAAAGATGTATGGAAAGCGGTGGCTAGTGTATGTGGAGGCTGAGCTGGGGGTGGGGTTTGAACCTCGCTCCAGAATATCTCCTTTACTGAGGTATGAACTCCAAATGTTCTCTGGACAGAGAAAACAAACACCAGTGATACAGTCATAAAACCTTTATCCAACATGTTCCGTGTTTGTGTGTAATACCTGTAATTACTCCACTAGCAAGTCCCGGTATTCCCTCGATCTTCGTGACGTTGTTGTGTACGAAATACTCATCACATGCTGCGTTCAGCTTGGACGAATTACAAAAAAGGAACCACAGATCTGTCGTCTTCTCCACCAGGACTGGAGTAACAGGAGGGGTTTCTGTGCTGTTGAAGCTTTCGCTGATGCTGCCATTGATACTGTCACCTGGATTGATCGTAATAGTTTTGGCACACAGGTCGTCGTGAAGCTCGTGGCGAGAGATGCTCCGGTTGCCCAGCATACACACGCTGAGGTTGGACAACAAAAACACAATGATAACTTTTAGTAACGAAAAAGGAGACGGTTGTGTGTGGATCTGCTTATGATCTTGGAATGGAAATCAAATCCATATATAAAATATAGTTATAAATATTCAGTAACATTTAGTTAGAAAAAAGATAAAACCTCAATTAATAAAACTTTCTTAAAAATTGTTAAAAAATAAATAAAAAAAATCATTTCCTGGGTCATTTTTGTCTTTATTGATAGGACAATAGATAAACAGGAAGCGAGCACTGAGAGATAAACGTCCCTGAGCCAGGAATCAAACTTGCCCGTCCCGAAGAGCAACAGTGACCCTACTGTAGGTAGCCGTACAACCCACAAGGCCCCCACGCTGAACATTAGATCGTATTTAAGAAAAAAGCTTATAAATTTCTTCCAAAAAAATGGTACCGACCAATCAAGCAGAAGCGTAAGGTTAACAAATACGAAAGTGTGTGTGCACTTTTATCCCCAATAATAGGTGTGCGTTTTATCCCAAATATCATACATAAATGCCATAAGATGTTACTCTAAAAATATTTGGTCATTTTTAAAACATTTTACGGCTCTAATAGGTTAAAATCTACAAACATTTGCAAAACACATGCCTTAAAATCGTCTTTCTGTTCTTGCTCGCAAACTAATTGGACATTTAAGCACAAACAAAAACCAGATGGATTTACAAACGCTACATCCTTTTTTTTACGCCCTCTAGTGGTTCAAAAAGAAATAAACATAAAAGGAGCCTTTTACCCCATGGTGTCTCTTGCCACCGAGCTTTGTTGTGAACTGCTGATGGCACGAGTATTATACTTTGATATCACAATACATCCCATTACCAATTATCGTCTTACGGGAAGGAAGGTGGACTGAAGGCTGAGACCAGAGCGCCAATATAGATGGAGAGGATAGAAATGATGACGCAGGCCAGAAACAATGACGCCAACTTATTCACGTATTTGACTCCCACGAAAACCAGAAGTGACATCAGCAGCAAGAAAATGGAGCCGTAGACACGCATGTTGTTCAACATAGCCGCCGCTTCGCCATCGGGCTGATCGGAATAAAAGATGGCCGCCAATGGAGCTATATACATCTATAAATGGAAGACAAAGAAAAAATTGGAGTAATAAAACTGCAATACAATACAGTAGAACATTAAAATACCACTATATGACTAAAGGATGAATATATTAATTGGGAGATGTGCCAATATTAGCTTCATATCACAGTAACTGATGATTATTTACAATTTATTCATTTAAATGCTAACATGACCGTGTAGGGAAATGAAGGTATCGGCTATACTTGAAACAGTACTGTGTTGTAAACCGATTATCGGCACATAAAAATCATAGGAATGCTACGTTAAGTATTAATCATAAGTATGAAGATTGTTATTGTGAAGTGATGAGCAATGTAAGGAAGACATCGCACCAGCAGGATTTCCACAGCTCCGAGAATGTACATGGACCCGGCAAAGGTGGTGCCCAGATAAAAACACAAACCGACCGCACCCCCGAACTCTGGGCCCAATGAACGCGAGATCATAAAATATGAACCCCCGGCTGATGGAAAAGACAGACAAGGAGACAAACACAAAGGGGGAGAGAGAGAGAGAGAGAGAGAGAGAGAGAGTTATTTCTCTATGTTAGTCTACTGTATATCTAATGTTAAAATCTTCTAAAACAGTAAAGGAAGGAATGCAGTAGGTTAAGTGAACATTGCTGCTTCACTAGGAAACCCTTCTGGTTACATATAAAGACACTTCAATGCTTTTTAAGGGCTACAGCTATGCGGCCCACAGTCTGCAACTACAAAAATACACCCGATTCTGCTGGAATTTAAACAAGACTTGTTTTACTTTACTTTAATGGTGGATACAAATGTCTGGGATTTTTGCACATAACTAATTTTTTTTTTTACATTAATATCCAACACTGTAGCTACTGGTGGTGATGTTATGTATAAACTGGAGGACAGGGCCAGCTTTGGTCAATTTGCATGTTTTCAGTGGAACTATAAAAATATAGGTATTGCCTAAGTCACATGATACATCGACAGGTGATCGACAGGTGAAATTACGTCTGGTATTCCTGCAGACAATTTCAATGTTCAATTAACCTACAGCTCTTTCTAACGTTATCACTGCAGATTAAACTAAGAAACGTACAATTTCAACATGCACATTCAAAAACTCTTAACATTGAAGGCAGGGCAGGCAATTCATAAGAGAAATACAGAACTAGATAGATTTGTTTTGTCTTTCCATTCTTGACCGCAAACTGATTGGATTTTTAAGCACAAACAAAAAACCAGATGGATGAACAAACACTACATCTTTTTTTATGCCCTCTAGTGTTTTAAAAAGATATAGACATAAAAGGCACCTTTTACCCCATGGTGTCTCTTGCCACCGAGCTTTATTGTGAGCTGCTCATGACAAGAGTATGATTTTGCAATACATCCCATTACCAATTATCATCTTACAGGAAGGAATGCGGACTGAAGGCTTAGACCAGAACGCCAATATAGATGGAGAGGATAGAAATGATGACGCAGACTAGAAACAATGATGCAACAATGGCTGCCGCTTTCTTAAAGATTATAAAATGATTATAGTTGGTTGGAACGTATCACAGCGCTTATTCAGTAAATACAGAACTAGATAGATTTGTTTGGAGTCTGTATTTAAAGATGGCTACTGATTCAGCACATCTGATCACTTCTGGTAGCTGGTTCCAACTGTGGTCTGTGTAATAGCTAAAAGCAGATTCTCCTTGTTTAGACTGAAGCCTTGATATGTCTAACTAATGATCTGATTGGTTTATATTCCGTGAGCATATCTGAAACGTATTGAGGTCCTATAGAATTTTTAGTGATGTATAAATAAATAACAGTACTTTTAAATCAATCCGAAATGTCATTGGCAGCCAGTCTAAGGACCCGAGAACCGGTGTGATGGGATCATATATATCATATATATATACTTAGTATAATCACTATTGGAAGAGATGGGGGTACATACCTGGTACCACTCCATTAGTGGCAATAGCACTCATTGAGATAGCAGTCAGCATGGTCTACGAATGAGAAATTAAATCAGCCGAGTTAATAGGCAACCCAAGTACCCAAATGCCCCTTTGTCACTAAAACTAGTAACCATGTTAAATTTTGGATTGTGGCTTAAACTCACACAGCAGCAGCAGACAAAGACGATAAGCAGCGCCTGCAGAACTCCGGCCGTGCCCACCACCCAGGTGAGTCGGAGAAAGAGGATGACGCCGAATATGTTTTGCAGGCATGGGAGGTACACGCCCATGAACGTGCCCATCTGAGGAGACTGTGGGGTAGTAGTACATACAGGAGGCTTATGGTTTAACATCACAGCTGTGTTTACAGTACATATGTCCATGATTGACTTTTTTTAAAGACTTCTTATTTTAAAAACACGGCGACGAGGGGAGGCGGA
Source organism: Bagarius yarrelli (assembly GCA_005784505.1). Classification (NCBI taxonomy): domain Eukaryota; kingdom Metazoa; phylum Chordata; class Actinopteri; order Siluriformes; family Sisoridae; genus Bagarius; species Bagarius yarrelli. The sequence continues at coordinate 1,336,349 of VCAZ01000150.1, read as the reverse complement.
GGCTGAGGGTGATTTGGCTAAAGTTTATTTCGCCTCGCCCAATGAGATAATAGACTTTTGCTCCAGCCTGCTGCACTCCATACAGGACACACTTAAAAAAAGTGCTTCTATTAGAGCAGATACTAGATCTACAGCTATCTGTATTCATTTGCCTAATGGTAGTGGTTAAGGTGTTGGACTGTTAATTGGAAGATCAGGGTTCAATTTCCAGAACCACCAAGGTGCCATTCCTGGGCCCCTGAGCAATGCCCTTAAACCCCGGTTTCTCAGTTGTATAAAAGAGGTAAATGTAAGTGTATATGACACGTGTGTAAGGTGTAACGTGGACAAAATGCGTTATACCTTGCTTGATTTGCGTTTCTCTCCGATGCTTTCAGCCTCCTCGTGCTCACGGGCACCCTGTGTGAGGTTTGTGTAGTTGACCAGACGTGAGAGAAGAGAAGAAACCTTTGGTCGAGTGTCCATTTCTTCCTACAAGAGAAAGAAAGAATCACTATACTATCTAAAATTTGCAAAAACAGAAGGAAACGTGTTGCTAAATGCGGCTACACTTTGACTCAGAGCCAATCGGCTCATAGTCGACACTCGCACACTTAAGGGCCTGTAAATATAGCGAAAAAACCCATTCACATTATAAATAAACCAATCAATACCCATCCTGCACTAATGAATTCCTTTAAATGGATCAATGGATTTTACAAGCTATTTGAATTTGGTCCAAGAAGCTGTGTTCTCCATCAAGCACCGGTTTAGGTTTATAAACTGTCGATAGGCATGTGGTCAAATATGAAAAACAGCAGAAAATGTTTACAATCTGTTTAGATGGTGAGTTTACCCTCCCTGTATGTCCCAGTGTGATAAAAATATCTACAATTAGGAAAAGAAACTTGACACCCTCCGAATATGACAAGTCAAATCGAGTCAAAAAGCTTCTATTGTCATTTTAACCGTATATATCAGACGCAGCACATACTGAGAGGAAACGTTTCTCCGGGATCACGGCGCTGCATAAAACGACACACAACCACGCAAAGAGCTACTTAAAAAAAACACGTAGCTAAAGACTAAAGAAGAAATTGCCCTAGCAACATAAAGTGCATAAAAAAAGTTTAGGTGCAAACAGTGCAAATAAACAGTACACACACCACTCCAGATGTGACCGACCAATCAGATTTGAGTATTTAACATTGCTATGGTACAAAGTCATTAATAAAAAATGCTATTTTGCAGCATAAATTTGCTAGTGAACTGAGACCTTTGAAGCTTTGTCTGTGTAATATCTGCAAATCCGTACCGCGCGTGTGTTAATAAAGTTAGCGACACTTATCACATACCTCGAAAAGCGCCAGGTTCCGGTCGTAGAAATCGTCATCGTCGACGGTGTGGCTGTTATTGATGTAGACATTGGAGATCTTAGAATTGCCATCTAAAAAAGAAACAGACAGCCAGACAGGGATTATTAATGTCTGATAGAAATAAGATACACGATTTATTTGTGGGCCTTACAGTCAGGTTGTATATGAGATACTGCAGTTAGTTACACCAAGCTGTGTCAGCATTACTGCTCTCACTTCCCTTTCCTTCCCTTTCCACACACACACACACACAATCATACACACAGAGCCCCTAACTGGTAGACACTTGACACACATGTGCACCAGAGTATGCATGATAAAGCATTTTATAATGGCTCCGCTCCAGCTCTGTTCCAGATCTCCATTTTCCCGCTCTTTGCTCCCTCCGTATCCGTGCCTTTACTATAAATATTATAGCATTTTTTCATGCTCTTTGGAGTTGTATTACGGACCACGACATAAGTTAAGCTTACGATGGAACGTTAGTAGAGCACGCTGGGAATGACAGAACAAACCACAGCACTCCGACTTTCATTAAAAAAACCTGCTCCAAACTCCGGGCAAAATCACACACTCGACTCCTCACTCCGCTCACGCGCGAAATCTGTTTCGTATCTAAGCAACTTTTTAAAATTCGATTCTAATCATTAACTCACACCTTCGTTCCCTTCCCTTTGTATGTGTGTATACACTCCTGTGCACTCATACAAGCATATTTCTGGGAAAATTCATATAGGTATGTGGTTATGTGAATAAAGACTAGGTCTGTCCTTTAGAAGTTGGGTGAAAAAATTCAATCCCAGCACCACCAGGCCGCCACTGCTGGGACCCTGCGCAAGGCCCAACTGCTCAGTTGAAAGAATAAGAAGATAAAAATGTAATTCGCTCTGAATAAGGACGTCTGACCAAAATGCCTGTAGGAAATTCCTTGAATATTTATAATGAGTAGATACGGACACACTCCAACAGTCTAGTGTGCTATAAAATTTTGATTTATTTACTAATTATTTCTTTGTTAAACTACTGGTTTTGGGTTCGGCGTAAAGACGTGGATTCAGGACTGACTAAAATCACATAACGTTAACAATTTGTCTGCGTATTCGCATATTATCACTATATCAGTACTGCAAAGGCGGTAGCGATAAAGCAACATTATATTGTGTAAATACAGGTTGCAGTTTATCCAGATATATTACATATTTAAAAAGAACCAAAAAATGGACATTATTTACCTTCAAGCATCTATTTTATTACATTAGGACACACAGAAGTATTTTTTTCACAATGTTTTTTTGTTGCAATCGTTCTAGTCGAAGTGCCAGCGTCGGTGTGTGCTATCACGCGCCTCACAAAATAAACAACTGAGACCGACGCTAATGCTGGTTATCTTTCTTATCTGCTTTGCCTTTCTTATGAAATCTCGTTCCATGACCTATAAATTCAAACAACTAACATATAGTTGAGATTTACTGAGGAATAATTTTATGCTAGTTCGAGGAAAACCAGAGAAAAATCAAGCAGGTGCTAACATCATAGAAAGAGATATATACTATAGAGGAAATTCTTCTAGTTTTGTGTACTCAAGCAGTGAAAGTAGCTTTTTTTCCCTTTTTATCCAAACGTCTCCTTTATCCATCTCTTGCCTTTCTTTGCTGCATTCACACAGAATCTATATTTGGAAACGGATTGCGTGGGAACAGCCGCGTGTTGTGCTAGTCCAGCTCGGACATACATGTTTTTCGAATTCTGTGTCAGCTTTTTTTTTTCCTCGTAGCTTCCTGTTTTAGGTGAGCGTGTGTTCTGTTTCGACTGGATAAATATGATGAAAGAAAGGAAAAAATATCAATACACACACAGAGTTTAACAGCTACAGAAATTTGGGTTGATAAAGCAAGATTTCTGTATTATGCAACAGTAAATGTTAACGTTCGTTTAATTACTTTTATTACAGCTCGAACCTACAGCATAAACCTGAGCCGGTCACCTGATTTCCCACTAACATACAGAGAGTATATTTTAATGTTCGGTACAGCTTTTACTAACCCTAACCTTGAATTCGGTGTTTAAATCATAAATCTATGTTTTTATTAGGATGAACACAACAAATCTAATATTAATTAATCATCAGAAAAAAACAGAGCAGCCTTTTTTGCATTTATCCCAGATTTATACTTTTTTTTAAACAAGAATGAGCTGGAAAACGTCTGTGAACTGAAACCACTGGTAGGGTTATGGACGGAATAACACAGACTTTTATAACGTCCAGACGCACTAGCTTTCAAAGTTAACTTTTAACCAATCTCTGGCTTGTTGTGGGAAAAACAAATCAATTGTTGATCTAAGTGACAGAAATGTCAATTAACCAACAAATCTAACATTGTTCTATAGGATTTAACGCCACCTACGGCTAGGATGGCAACCCTGAGACTTAAACTTATAATCAATGAAAGACATGATGTCTTTTGAAAGGTCAGTATGACTCAGGACATAAAGAGTAACGCTTATTTTTGTTTGTTTCTACAAAGCCCTGGGAATGTTGTAGCTCGGTGGTTCAGGTGTAGATTATAGGCTCAAACCTTAGCACAACCAAGCTGCCACCGCTGCGGCCCCTGTGCAAAGCCCTTAATTAATTAGATTAGATAAAAAATACAGTATATGATGAGATAAAAGTCAGTAGCTCTGGATAAAAGCCTTTGCCAAATATTCCAGAAATGGAAATGTTTAGTTATGATTAACCTTTAAACTGTACGTTAGTTCCCACGTACCAACTTCTACTGGAATTTTCTTTAATCGAAAAATATCCCACTTATTAAAGGCTAAAGATGTTGAAGAAATAAAGGTATAATGCATAAATAAATGGTTTGGGTTACCACAAGCCACCATAACACTGTTCTTTCCTGTAATTTTTAATCTGTTGTGCTTTTTATGGTGGGTCCAGACGGGGTAATGAACCTTCGTGGCCTGCTGCCCAAATAGTTTATACTGATTTGCAACGTAAGAGGAAAACCAGTGAGTGAAAATCTAAAAATCTATCAAACCACTGTGTTTTATTCTGTCAGCCTTCTGACATCAACCATTAATAAACTCAGCCATTTTTTATCTTTACCCTGATCGTGGTGGCTTCGATCCGGAAAGTCCTCGCTGTTGTTCACACTCTCCCGTGAGCCGAAGCGGACTCGGGTGCTGGCACGTGAGCAGGGCTCGGGCGATGTATCCGACAGGCCTGGGACGTCCTCGGCTTTGGTTGGTGTCACGGTAAAGCGTACAGAGGACGCCATGGCTTCCCGGGGCTGCTGGGGATCCGCCAGGGTGACGTTTTGGACAGAGATCGATGACCTTTTCAACCTCAGCTAACAGTGAGAGTTTGAACAGCGAGTGTGTAACACGTTGCCATTGAATCTGAGTTTGGAGGGGCAAAAAGGGGTTTTATATGCAGGTTTCTGACACTAAAATAATTTTATATAGAAAGTCTTTAAAGAGGTAAAGTGAATTAGGTCTCGGTATGAGATAAATAATGTGTATCTGGTATTAAAAACAGGTTTTTTAGATCAATTTTTAATAGAGGTAGCAATGTCTGAAATAAAGAGCTCCATACAATCACTGGACAACCTGTTCAGGATCCAGAGGCGAGTTTTGGTTTTCTAATGGAAAAATACAGTCTGTTTCCGAAAATGGCTTTTGTTGGATAGACAGGAATCCAGATACACGTCCCTGTTTTATTTTTTGGTCCTGCGAAGTTATTTGGTTTGATGATGGAAGCTAATTATAGCTGACCTCATCAGATTTGTTTACGCCGAGGTAAATTTGAAGAGGGAATAAATAATCGCTGTGCATGAACAGAAAAGAAAGGGAAGGAAAGGAAAAAGGAGAAAATGTGACACTGTTACTTTAAGGAAGAAAATAATGGAATTGTTCAATCAACACACTTTTAACATGAGGGTTTGGGTGTAAAAAAAAAAAAGAGAGAGGGGGGAACGGTGTTGTAGAAGTGAGAAAAAATAGCGTTATTACTCCTAAATGTATTTATTATTGTTTTATATTTTAACATTTTCTTCTTAGAATTTCTTAATTAAAATAAAACACAATTAACACAATGATATATATCGTTACATTTCTGCTCATTTATAACGACCCCCCCTCCCCTCTTCAATTTACCCTGTACCCTTCCGTTACCATGACAACGTTTTAAATAACAAACAAAAAAACCCCGCAATTTTAATCCGGTGCTAAATTATTCAGACACATTAACGCGGAATTATTCACGCAAATTAGTTGTAAACCGGAAAGCGGTTCAAACCGGCTGGACCTGAGCGCGCGCGCACACACATACACACACACACACACACACACACACACACAGCGCTGCGGGATAAAATGCGTGTATGAGAGAAGAGAGAAAGGGAAAGAAAGTACTGGGGACCGACTGAGCCATGCGGCTAAAATACCTATTAAACCAATTATGATTCCAGATCAGACCAGGTTTCTTGATCCGAATCGTTGAACCGATTCATTTTGAATAAATTAGATTTTTCTTATATTAAATATCGTGATAGCGCATCCGATCTCAGTAGCAGGTGAATTTTTTACAACACGTGATTATAATGCGGAGTCGCGCCGGACTAGTTTATAAACAAACCGGGTTTTTTCCCCCAGTGTGACGCAAAAAATGACGCATTTTAACGTTGAGCTTTGTTCTAAAACCCCTATGATTGTGTTAGACATTCAAATCTTTTGCCGTGATTTTGTTCCTAATGTTAGCAAACAGTGTTACACTTTTAATATTAAATCGAATTATTCATCCTATTTACCTTAGCGTCCGGAAATATCCGTGATTAATCCGAATTAAAACAGTAAAATAATCCGCTAAATTGTGATCATCTCTTTTCTTTGCTTGTCAGATCAACCCAGCGCAGTCTGACAGCGTGAACTCCGGCGCGCGCCCTCCTCCCGCTCCTTATTACCCCCTCTTCCGCTTTCGCAGCCGCAATGCATCATGGGTCAACGAGGTTTTTTTAAACACATTACGTAGAAAAGACACAAACAGGGGAACGTTCTTACAAACTGAACTTTTTATTCAGTGTTAAAAGGTTTCGTGAAAAAAAAAATTATGAAAATAAAAATATTTCATGTTAATGTCATATTGTTAAAGTTGCCAGCAGGGTACATTGTTGTTAGCACCACACACACACACACTTTGTAATGAATGTCCATTCTTTTGTCACAGGACAGGTCGTGGCTGTTGAGTGAGCAGTAAACCGAAACGTTTCTTTACAGTCACTCGGTGTCTGGAGAATTTATCATCAGGAGAGAAGCGAGCCGGGTGAGCAGAGCTGGTGGGTCGTCCCTCTGGATCCAATTTCTAGGGGGGGAAAACCAAGGCACAAATTAGCCTAATAACCCAAAACTATCCGCCATTAAACTAGACCCTACATGGGAAATATCATAAACTAAAAATTTCACTCAATAAAAAATACATACAAGTTTTAATTAACACGATAATAAACTATAACTGCTCTATAAAAGCTGGTTTACCTTCAGTGTGTAAACTCTCTCTCCGTTCTCATTTAGGTAAAACTGCAGAAACATAGCGGCGGATATTCAACCGATTCCTGCGCTTAAATAGTAATATTTCTTTGTTGTTTTTATGACGGGATATTTAGCTTTTCCTGTTGACGCAAACAATTTCTACAACCGAACAGTTTGAGAACACGCGTTTTCTTTCACGCTGGAGGCCACCGGATATCCGTAAACGTCACAGCCCATGCTGTATTTTACACCGGATGAAAACCGAGTCCGTTTTTAATTGCCCCATATCAAAACACATTTGCTTTGACTCGAGTTGCTATGTATTTTTTTTATTGTTTGTTATCATGATAATATTATCATAATTGATAAATTATAAAATCTAATCAACTTTTTAAATACATTTTCACTGCTTACAAACTCACACAGGACTTGGTATATCATTTTAACACATTTACAATAGTAAATCTGTAAAATAATAAAAATAATAACAATAATCTTCTTCTCCTTTCAGCTGTTCTCTTTTAGGGGTCTCCACAGCGAGTCATCTGTCTCCCCCTAACCCTATTCTCAACATCCTCTTCACTCACACCCACTAACTCCATGTCCTCGTTTATCGCATCCATATACCTCCTCTTTGGTCTTCCTCTTTATTTTCTGCCTGGTAGCTTTATTTCTAACATCCTCCTACAAATATATTCACTATCCCTCCTCTGAACATGTCCAAACCACCGCAATCTGTCCTCCCTGACTTTCTCCCCAAAACATCTAACATGAGCCGCCCCCCTGATGAACTCGTTCCTAATCTTGTCCAACCTCGTCACTCCCCAAAAAAACCTCAACATCTTCAGCTCTGCTACTTCCAATAATAATAACAATAATAAAATTAAAAAAGGACTAAAAATAAATATGACACCTTTGTTTTATTATATAGCACAGAACGTTGTGTACAATGTATTATAAATGTCCAATCATTTAAATAATTCTCTAAGCTGTAGTAAATCTATTACACTTATACACGTTCTTACCAAATAAACCCTCAGGCAGATTATATATATGTATACCTAACGCACCATATATGTTTTTGAACTGTGGGAGGAAACCGGAGAACCCGGAGTAAACCCACGCAAGCCTGGGCAGTACATGCAATCTCCACACAGAAAGGCCCCTTCCCGGGAATCAAACCCGGAACCTTCTTGTATTCTATTTATTAATATTGTTGATCCTAAATACTCTAGAAGGAGATTCCAACTTTTACAATCTGCAGATTTTTTAAAAATATGACTGATATTTTCCTCTCCCTTCTCTATATTTCGCTCTCTGAATTAGTCCTCTGGCAATACAATAAAACATGATCCACTGTTTCTTCTCTCCACTGTATTCACACTTTCTATTATTATGCTTTCCAATCATATATAGATAACTGTTTAGCCCAGTGTGACTATTTCTTACAAAAAAAATCACTAATTTTTCTAATCTTCTAAAGCTCAAACTGAGCTCACCTGGCAGAATTGTCTATATAAGGCATAAACCTCAGGCGTTTACCACAATTATGTATGTCATGTTCATAAAGTTCTTTTTTGTAACAGCATTAGACGGAGCATCTTTTATTATCGCATAAGACTTAGTGGCTCCAAGGCAAAAGACATGGTCCAAACTACATACTAAAGTATTCATTAAAACACAACACCGTCTTGTAAAGTGCACCCAGGAGTGGTTAGTAGGTCCTCTCCTGCTTCGTTTCAAACTCCACTATCATCTCCTCGGTCTTGCTGACGTTCCAGAGAGGACTGTCATCCTGGCACCATGTCTCCATGTTTTTTAACGTCCTTTAGGTAGGCTGTCTCTTTGTTGTTGGAGATCAGGCCACCACAACAGGTGTACAGTGAATACAGCAGGGAGCCTAATGCATTAAAATACATTATTAATAAACTGTACAACCAGAAAGAGAACACAACTAGGTACTATAAATACTGTTATAATTTACAGCTTTTATTTCTCAGCAAGAGCACAAATGACATTTATAATAATCAGTGCAAGCAAAGAAATAAACGCTCATTGATTTAATGCATTAAACCACAATAAGCCTTTATTATCCTTATAAGAATTTTGTATGGGCGGAAAACACTTAATGCGCAATTAAATGCATTGGGTTTTTAAACTGGACTCATAATAAGTGGTGGCTCAGTGGTTAAGGTGTTGGACTGATACCAGTGTGTTTGATTCCCAGCACCACCAAGCCACCACTTTTGGGCCCCTGAGCAAAGCCTGTAACCCCCAATTGCTTAGTTGTATAAAAAAAAGAGATAAATGTATGCAAAATGCTGTAAATCTGATGTGCTTTATTATTAATGTGTTTGGTGTTATAAAAACACCACGTTAAGTTTATTTTTCACGTTAAGACTCATTTGGTCTTTAGTCCATTGCGTTCATTGATTTTGCGCCGCTTGTAATTCTATCTGCTGCCACCTGGCGGCTAAAGGGCGGTAAGGACTTTGGGTTTTAAAAAAATTAAATCAATGTTTACAAGGTAAATTTCTATAAATATGATCGTGCACATTCATTCACTCATTCATTCATTTTCTATACCCTTTTATTCCCTAATTCTGGGTCACGGGGATCTGCTGGAGTCTATCCCAGCCGTCTCTGAAAGGGCGAAAGGCAGGAGGGGGACGCCCTGGACAAGTCGCCAGTCCATCACAGGGCCACACACACTCACACTCACTCCTATGGACAATTTAGAATTACAATCAGCCTAGCATACATGTTTTTCGATTGTGGGAAGAAACAGGAGGTACCCGTGTAAACCCATGCGAGCACAGGGAGAAAGATACAAACTCCACACATAAAGGCTCCTGCCCGAATCAAACCCTGGACCTTCTCAGCGCTTACCCATAAGCCACCATGCTGCCCTGATTTGTTCAAAGGACATTGGGGTTTGTTTTTAAATTTACAAATGTATAGTTTTTTTAGCTATTTTTTTTTTTTAGCTTACAACACAAATGTATAGTTTTTTTAGCCCTTTTTTTTTTTTTACACACCCCTTACATTGGTTGTTTAAATTTACACTTTTTTTTTTAAGCTTAGCCCCCCCCCCCCCACCACAGCCCCCCCCCCCCCCCCCACCACCAAAAAAGGCATCCATTACCTCACTTTTATATCCCTTCCTACTAAAATAAAGGTCAGCAGTTGCACCTTGTTCCAGAACATCCTAGTTCTGTACGTCCCGTGTTAGTTAAAGAGCCTGAAGCAATCGCTAATGACACAATTTGCCATTTAACCATTTTGGTTTCTGAAAAAAACAGAAAAGAAGAAAATCCGCTAAGCAGCAGCATTGACAACTACACAGTGAGTAGATGAGTAATGTACTAAAACAAAAGGAGGTGGATTCGAACTCTCTCTCTCTCACACACACACACACACCACTAAAGGACATGACTCAACCGAAAGTAACAACAAAAAACGAGTTAAAACGAATCAAGGAGGAAAGTCAAGGCAAGAGAAAATTCCAAATACAAGCAAAGCAAAGCCAAAAGAACAAGCAAACAAAAAAGATAAAGAAAGAACAAAAGATACTGGAATATATTAAATTACTAGGAACAGTGTGGTGGTGTGTACTGATGGAGACACCAGAGAAAAAAATGCTGCTGATGTTTAGTCTCTCTCCATCCACCATCGCGGTATATAAAGCTGAGTGACTGTAGAGCTTACACCAAACCTGATTGGTCATTTGTTATGAATAAGAAGCAATTGTTAAATAAATGCAGGTAAAGTCGATAAAAAAGTGGCAAGAATGTAAGCAGTAAAAAGCAATTGGAAGTTAAGGGCTTTACTCAGGGGGCCCAGCAGTGGCAGGTTGGTGGTGCTGGGAATCAAACCCAAAGAACACTTTTGTGGACTGCTAATTGAAGACTGATCTTTAATCAGCAGTACAGCACCTTAACCACTGCGCTTTGACTTCCTCTCGTTGTTGTGGATATTATTTAATATGTAGAGTTTGAATCTCTTGTTGGAACAGAGGACCAGGCATTAACGATGCAAACAGCAACATTCCGCATAATAAAGGAGTCAAACGGAAACGGTCATCCCGACTTACGGCCACAGCGGAAGTTTATCGAGTCCATTCTTCTTCTTTTTTTTGATTGGTGGGTAGCGTTCTGTATACCGCCACCCGCCTAACTGTAGCAAACATATCAATTACACCAAGCGGGATTTTTTTTTTTTTAAATAGAAACAAAAAATATGTGAGAAAACCAGGAAAAATATTTAGACAGTATGATGGTGGGATAGAACAATAAAATACAAGAGAATAACAGAAAAAACGGGAGGGTTAACAGGTTGGAATGAAGTATCCCCCACCCCCCACCAGCTACAAGTAAATTAATTAATGAATCAACTTGAAAGGTGTTGATAATGAAACTAAAGGTGATGTCATCGAAAAAGTCATCGTCCAAACAAAGAGGGAGGAAATTCCATCATATGTATGTTTATTTACATCACATTGAAATATAAAATAGCCAGACAGTATTTTTTAATATAAAAGTTATTAAACTCAGATGGACACCACAGAAAGACAAAACCGAATGCTGTAGCTAATATTTAAAACATTAAAAGGCACTAAGTTTCTGATTGTATAGTGGCTCGTCTTAATGACACAGCAATGTCATAATGACTGGTTTACAATGAATACCAAAAAAAAAAACAAAAGACCAACACACACATTTGTAAAAATTAACTGCATACTAAAACGCACACAATCGTCCCTTGTCTTTTGCAAAAATCCACAGTCTTCGCTAAAACAATCCATTGCCACATGGATACACAGTGTACACTTCATAAATATCCTCCAGCTGTCCTTTTTAAAATAACGTCCTTCAATCCCATTAGTCCTCAGTCACACTTTTCGTTCGGTTTATCCCGATCATAAATGCTGTTGTTATTGCGGCCGGTCTTTTCGTTGGAAACGCCGTTGTGATTCTTGTCTGCTGCGAGTCTTCGATCTTCACGCGCAAAGTATTCTTTCGTTAGCTTCTGATATGTCGGGTGAGTTGTTATCAAGTCATACAAAGCATCTAAAAAAGAAAAAAGGCACTTATGATTAGACATTATTTCAACAGTAAGTGACTTGCCAGAAGGTGTTTTTTTGGAAGGAGTCTTCAGTTCAAGCGTGTTTAAAATGATGACTTTTTTTTTTATTATAAAGATGTTTTCAGTTTGTGGTTTTCGTAGAACTGTGAGCATTTTATTTCATTAATAAACTGCACAGACTAGTGTTTCTCAATCTAACACTTAAGGCCACCGGAGGCACTGCAGGTCTGTAAGAATCCACTGAATGTTAATGATGGACACAATATTTATCAGACAGATAAACGATCAGGCAATAATCGGTAAAATGGCGCTATTCTATTGCTCAGATAAATAAATAAAAACTGATAAATAGATCTGATAAAGTATGCTTGCTGGCAAAATCAATCGATCAATCAAATCAGTCTGACTTATAAGATTTATCCGAGTTTCCCACCCACTGTTGCCAGATTGGGCTCGTTTTGATCAAGTCAGACTGTGAATAAATGCATTAGGCTGGTTGATGATATTCGGGCTGCTTAATACATCAGGCAGGTGTTTAGTTTCAACTACAAATATGTGATTTTATTCATTTTTGAATACAAATTTATAATAAATTATTCCTAGTATTTTACACAAAAATGAAATCATTTAAAGAGTCAGGTCTGATGTTTTTCTGTTATAGTTAAGCCAAAGCTACTAAAATATCAGATTTTCTATTCTCCTGGTTGCACAAACTGCAGATTATGAAATCTATAATTCATTCAAAAAGTAACATAAAATAACCCCAAAACCTTTGCTGAACCTTCTACGTCTTGCCTATAGGGCAATTATTGTACTATCCGGCTTCTTGACTTTACAAACTAGCATGCACAGACCTGCACAAAGACAATTATTCCTAATATGAACCAAAACAGTCTTTTACAATTTTACATCCACATGAATAATCATCTGTGGATAACAGTTTGTACATGCTGGTCATCACCTGTCTAACTTTTTAACGATCAATACAGGTGTACCTCAAGGTTGTGCTCTGTTGCCACTTTTACAGCAACACTTACATTGACCACTTTAATTGGCTAAGGGCCGCCTGAGCATGACCGACAGGTAAAGCGATATGACAATTTGCTTTGTGCTGTGTCATGTTTAGGATCCTAACATGCCCACAAAAAGACCGTTAGGCAACCTGTGGAATTTAAGTATCCAGCATTTAATTGATCTTAATTAAGGCTTTTTGCTATATACGTAAACAATATAGCTTATTTCTTTGACCAGATGGCTTTGGGTTGTTTTGAGACAAACCATTAAACAACGTAACACATAACTTTCTGAAATCCTCCAAACTCTATAAGGTTCCAGCTAAGTGTGCTACATGCATCAGACGTTCAGCCAGCGGCCCGTGGGTGGGACGTCCGAGGCCAAGACTAACTCATTTCTACTTGTACAACCAACTACAGAAAAAGAAATAAAGGCTCTTAAATTGAACTCCTAGCTAATTTTTAGCCAACCTTTAACGGCCCACTGCCACTTGCACTTAATTTTTTTGTTTTTATTTAAGACAAAATGACCGCTCATCTAGTAACCCCATCAATTTAGCTGGCAACTAAGTGGTGACTGGTCCGACAGACAGACAGACAGACAGATAGATAGTAGGTGACTTGACTTGCAGCAATTTATTTCCTTTAGGGCACGGCCGGGGTACTACATAGATATGTAGTCTAGCAAGTGAAGTCTAAAGGAAACACCTACATCAGCACCCTAAAGTGGTCCAACCACATTCATCTGAAAAGTCACACACCGTTTTATACCAAGACAATTTTGGAGGTTCAACAATGTAAATGCAAACTTAAACATTAAATATTTAAAGTAAAAACATGTATTTATTTATTTTTGTGGGCACTACTTTTGGTTTGGCGAGTTGTTTCTAGTACTCACCCTCAGTTGGTTGTTCTTTATTGGTCAATTCAGAGAACATCTCTTCAATGTTGTATTGGGGCACACCCACTAGTGCTGCCATAAGGCCAGAGAGGTCCTCTGCACTTAGCAAACCATCACCATCACCGTCATATAGCTGTGCACACACACACGCACACACACAAAGTACACATTTAAAAAAAATATATGATTGCATATAATAACAGCATATATTTATATAAAGATGTCCACATTTCCTATAAATAAAGCTGTATAGAAGATATTGACAGTCGTTTTATTTTATTCTTTTACAACAATACTAATTATTTGCATGTTTGTGTGACCAATAAGTGCTAAGTATAACCGATATTCATTGGTTGCCATATCTCTCTTCATTCGCACGCCCATTTTCTTTGTCTTAAATGTAGACACATAGTAAGTGCGCGCAAATAAAGAGTGACACATTTGCGGCGCACGTGCTTAACCTTTCCAAAAGCCGCAAACGCACAGCGGGTTAAGTGACAAGAACCAACCAATCAGCTTCCGCACCTTTTCCGTTACAGCGAAACCTCAGGAGGTCAAACGGAGAAGAAATCTTTTCTTGAAAAATAATTTTTTAAAGCAGAGTTACAGCAAAAGTAAAAACTGATGTTTCTGTATTTTAAATGCAAACAACTGAGAGCGTGTTAAAGTAGGAGAAACGGCCCCCCCATAGCGTTTCCTCGCATTTTTAGGCACGATATGCGAATCACTCCTTATTTGTTCTACTTTGTCCTTGACACAAAGATGAGGGTACGAAACTAAACATTCTACTGTCCAACACCTTTACCATGAGCCACCACTTCCCCCAGTAAATCAATCTACTTCAGTAAAAAACACTGTTGACTCTGCTCACTATGTGATATTATAATGGCAGTCGTGTGCTCAATTCTCCAAATCGGTGGAGCTGATATCACAAATCTGATAGCTGGTATTAAAAAAAAAAAAAAAGGCTTAATTATCGGTACTGATTATCGGTCGAGCTATACTGTAAAATAATAAACCAGGAGATAAAACTTAAGATGCAAACAATACAAGTACTTTAGCTTATCTTAAAACATATGAAGTTATGTTGTGTGTTTAGGTCGAAAGCTGAGCCATGGAGATGTTTCTGTTGTGGTTTCTGGTCTCTGGGATAATCTTAGTCCAAACTAATAAAGGTAAAAAGGTTATAGCTTGGTAGCCATTTGCTCTTTTTGTCACCACTACAAAAGGATCTATTGGATATATAATTAAAGCCACGCAGCACAAACTCACCAGGAACGCAGTGTGAAGGAGGGACTTTGGTGTTCTGTATCCGGCAGCCATACACAGGCTTAAACACAGCTGCCTCAGGTCTAGTGTGTCACTCTAAACATCACACACCGGTTAAATGCAAAGGGAGTACTTAGATTTACACAGAAACACACTGTAGTTGAATTTACATATTGTAAATCACCGCACACAATGGAGCACCTTGGAGTAAAGGGAGCAGATTTTTGCTGCCGTTTGTCTGTCTTCCAGTCCCAGCAAGGAAGTCAAATGATCGACAGCGATCATGACCTGTCCTGAGTGACATCTGTCCATCATTGTGTTTATCAAAGTTTCAACTTGAGCGTTACTAAAACTGGACACAGACAAAAAAGGAGAGAAAATGGATGGAATTATATTTACACACACACATTAAACAAAATTACGCATTTTTTCAGTTACTCGGGTACTGGGATAGAAAATCTACCATACTTTGCCCTAATTTTGTTACCAATATTAGACTTTACTTCATTGTCTACCAAAAAAATCCCCAAACCTGAAATCTATCTGAAAGAGATAACAAACATCATATGGATGAAAATGTGATTTCATGAACTTTGTATGGCTGCTGGTGCCAAACAAGCTGGTTGAAAGTGATGGTGGTGGGGGGAGGGGGGTAACTGGGTAATTAAAAAGCGGGTTCCACCCGTTGTACTACAGACTCACAGACTGTCCAGTCAGTACATAAAAAAAAGGCCCAAGTCATTTTTAGTGCCACCATTCTTGTCGGATTTATTCTTACATTTACTGCATTTGGAAGTGGTGGCTCATAGTTAAAGTGTTGGACTACCTACCCGAAAACTGTGGGTTTGATTCCCAGCTCACCCGAACTGTGACTGCTGGGCCCCTGAGCAAGGCCCTTAACCCCCAATTGCTCGGTTGTATAAAAAGAGATACAAACGTAAGTCGCTCTGGATAAGGACGTCTGCCAAATGCTGTAAAACTCTTTTATACAACTGAGCAACTGGGGCTTAAGGGGCCTTGCTCAGGGGCCCAGCAGTGGCAATTTGGTGGTTCTGGAAATCGAACTCCGATCCTCCAGTTGGCAGTCCAACACCTTATTCACTAAGCCACTATTTTTTTTTCACAAAAACCCAAATCATCCTCAATATTTAAAAAAACCTAAACCATATTTGGCATCAGAGAGGACATTCCTTCATGTTTTATATGTAGTTTTCAACCAGAGGGGAAAAAAAAAACAAAAAAAAACTTTACAACTTACTCTTGACGTTTAAGCATTTTCAGTGTTTCCTGGGAAGGGGACTCAAGGGGAAGAGAGAGACCTCCTAATTTTGTAACAGGATAGCGTCCTTCCATGACATAGTCGGTAGCAGGAACTCCCAGCATTCTGTAACACACACACATGCACAAATCTATACTGAAAACACAATAGGGAAGTACATACTTTTTCACTATGGCAGATTTAAATTAAGAGGAAGGTGTACAAGACAGTGGTGAGACCAGCTATGACGTATGGTTTAGAGACAGTGGTGAGACCAGCTATGATGTATGGTTTAGAGACCGTGGTGCTGAGGAAGAGACAGGTGGCAGAGCTGGAAGTAGCAGAGCTGAAGATGTTGCGGTTTTCTTTGGGAGTGACGAGGTTGGACAGGAATTATGAACGAGTTCATCAGGGGGACGGCTCATGTTAGATGTTTTGGGGAGAAAGTCAGGGAAGCCATATTGAGGTGGTTTGGACATGTACAGAGGAGGGATAGTGAATATAATGTAGGAGGATGTTAGAAATGAAGCTACCAGGCAATAAAGTTAGTGTGTGTGAGTGAAGAGGATGTAGAGAATAGGGTTAGGTGGGGACAGATGATTCGCTGTGGCGACCCCTAAAAGGAAACAGCGGAAAGGAGAAGAAGAAGATTTAAGTTTAACTCACTTAGCCATGAGTTTCTGCACATTATCAGCAAATAAGTCAGGGTTCTTCTTCTCCTGCTGAGAGGGTGTGTAGACGGGCAGAAACTGCAGAAAAAAAAGGCAAACAGTTAACCTTTGTCTTTTAATTGTTGACAGTTTAAGAGAGAATAAATAAGAGAAAAGGCACACACGTCTGTACCTCCACTGTAACGCTGCTGTACAACTGAGCGGCGGTGTACCACAGACAATCGAGCCTGAAACACAAGACATCGATAACATTATAATACGTACAGAATTTTCTCTCTTAACGTCCACCTGGTTCTTCCCCCGGGACAGTGAGTGCACTGTGGGTAAATTTTACAATCTACACGTATATTAAGGTTCTAATCAATCATGTGTGCTTTATTCAGCTGGTGGCACAGTGGTTTATATGTTGGACTGCTAATCGAAAGATTGGGGTTTGATTCCCAGCACCACCAATTTACTTCTGGGCCTTAACTGCTCAATTGTACCAGAGAGATAAATGTGAGTCACTTTGAATAAGGACATCCGCCAAATGCTGTAAATATAAATAAGTAAATGACAAAATAAATTAAAATGATATCAATCCCAAAAAAAAAAACAAGTGCTATTCTCTGCTCTCAATTGCCGGTCGTGTGTCCATTGGCGGCGATGAAACCACGCCCACTCGCCCAAGTTAATCCAAAGTGACTTACATTTATCTCTCATTTATACAACTGAGCATTTAGGGGTTAAGGGCCTTACTCAGGGGCCCTGAAGTGGTAACTTGGTGGTGCTGAGACCAAATTGAACCCAAAATATTATGGTAAGCAGTCCAACATTATAACCATTGCACTACTGCCTTCCCACATAATACAATACATACTTATATATTAAAAAAAATAACTACCATGATGCTCCTTTCCAGGTCCAGCGCACAGTATCCTGCAAAAGACAAGGTTTAGTTCTTCTTCAGGTCTACAACAGGTTTTTAAAAAGAATTTAATGAATGATATCTAATACAAAGCAATTAACATGCATACAGTGAAGGATACCAAAAATACCTAAATAAATAATAGATTTAAAATAACATTAAAATAAGTAAGAAAGAAGTAAAAAATAAAGACAAAAATAATAAAGCATTTAGAAAGTCACCAAAGGAAAATGTGGTAATTAGTATTCTATTTATCAGTCTTTTTTTTTGTAATTAATTTGTGTATTTTTAATAAATTTTTTACTTGACGAAATACTTTTATTATACAGAAGGTTAATTTCTGCTAAAAAAAAAAAAAGTCATGTTAAGTTTATTAGGCTATTTCTAGGCATAAACTATTACCTCTTTTACCCTATTTTTTTTTTTTTTTTTTTTTAAATCAGAGACATCCAACAGAACCATAAGCAGGCATGAGAGTTAGTTACAGTCGTTGCCATATAGTTTAGGGAACATAACCATTTAATAATATATGCTGTGTTGTAGTGTTTCATTTCATGCTTACTATTGTATTAGTGTAGTGAAGCAACACTGGTTGAACTGGAACACCTGCCAAGAAAGCACCTAGGAGAGAAATAAACAGTCAGAAACGAGCGAGAACCTAAAAAATTGTCCATTATTTTAAAATCAATGCCAATTACCAGGCTTAAACTTGATAAGGACTCGTCCATTTGTGGTGGTTCCTTCAGGGAACATTAGCATCTGCAGAAACACAGAGAAACACAGAGTGTGTGTGAACAGTTGTTTACATTCACACACTCGCTTTTAAAAGCTCGGCAGGTCTTTCCGGAGTACCTGCTGCCACATGACCTTTTTTATCCCTCTGCTCATCATACCTGAGGCCAGTAACCGTTGGAAGTGAGTCTTTCTTTAATTTGTGTCACACACTTCTTCCTCGAATCGGGATCCTTCCGGCTAACCAGAACGGCCTGATTGAACTCTAAAAGTGCTGCAAAAGAAAGAAAGCAAGAAAGAAAGAAAGAGAAAGAAAATATGCTAAGAATGCACGCATCATTCTTTCTATTTCACCATCATCATCATCATCATCATTATTGTCTTAAACATCCCTCACCTCCAATAACCGGTAGGTTGCTGTTTTCAGAACGCGACACCACTGTGGGCAATCCTGCTACGCTGAGTATCAGCATGTCCAGAAAGCCACTGTGTGGTGCCACGGCCAAAACCGCTGCCTCTTTCTGCGTAGCTTGGCGACCTTTCACCTTTATCCAGAAAAAACCCATAGCGAAGAACACAGAGCGACTCAGGAAGGCGATGATAGGATGGATAAACCATTTTCTCCAGCCTTGGACAGGTTTTGCACACTCTTCCTCTGACAGACCAGCTAATCGGAGGCGAGCAATGGGCCACATGAGCAGGAAGAACAGGGTGGCGAGAGTGATGCGAATGGGGAACAGGACACAGCCCAGTATGGTACTCTATGAGGGGAAAAAAAGGAAAGATTGTATATATACACACATGAATTTAGATTTTGCACAGATGTCAGGACATTTTTTTTTCTCTTAACACTACATTTAATAGGGTAAAATAGCTTTCAACTGTAGGATTTTCTGCATTTTAAGTGAAATCTTTTATTTCAGGATTAGCTCAAGTTGAACTGCACACAGGCTGCGCATTTGCTGCGGTCAATCAAACTGCCAATTACAATATATATTTATATATATATTACAACAAAACGACGCCATATTTAATCGTCAGGTTTTAACTACTACATCATAAACCAATTTTGACGTATCTACCAAAACGTGTTTTACTTATTTAGTTATTTACAAAAACTATAGCTTGAAGACATTTACAGAACCTTTCACTAGCTAATGCGCTCGACTACCGCACTTTCTGCAAAATTTGCCTCATTTTTACGTTCCTATCCTTTTATTTTATACCCGACGAAAACGTTTTATCAACAGTGTCGCAGTATTTTTGTGTGTTATGGTTTCTAAAAATCTTTACGAACAATCTAAAAAAAAACTTTTAAAAAAAAAACGTCGTCCTTGAAGATATCCGAGCTGCGCAAACAGTGCGCAGAGTTGGCGCACACAAAAAGCTCCTGAAGCTAACACCACGCGTGAGCTGACCTTTAATTAAAACGCAAAAAACTCAAACAAATCGTTTTTAGAGGGTAAAATTACAATTTAGTAATTAAATGATTTCTTTTATATACCTGAATTCTTTGCGCGGTGGTCATTTTCACCTCGTGTATAAACGGGTGAGTGTGTTTGTAGGTCGGGGAGGGTCCTCCACATCTCTCCATTGCCGCTGTAATAACTCTCGGTTATTTAGCAGATCCTTTTATATCAGCAGAAGAAGTTTCCGGAAAAAAAAAGAGTATTCCTGAGTAGTGATTAGAGAAAGTTGTTTTAGACGCTTGACTCTAAAGTGATCCTGATTTAAAAAAAAAAAAAAAAACTCGGTACAAAAATAGAATTTTTTCCGGGCGCTGTTTTGTGTTCAGGAGTGATGTTTCTCCTCCTCCTCCGTGCACATGGTTAATGAACTAACGAGAGGAAAAGGGTTAAGTTTAAATCCCGCCGTGTTACCTGAACCCTACCCTCCCATCACATCTTATGGACAGCTGTTCCAGTCTAACTCGTTTGATTGAGTAATAGAAACTCAAATCGGTAGCCACTTCAGGTAGCTGGGGTTTTTTTTGTTTTTGTTTTTTTTTTTTTACCATGAAGAAGACTTGAACTGGGAAACCACATTTTCGTAACTGGCTTGTGTACAAAAAAAGGTCAATAACCTTCTTATTTCCTGTCTTCGCAGCTTAAAGAGCCTCAAAAAAACCCCCCAACAACTCTCCTCTCACATTCACGTCAGTACGTCAACTGAAGCTCCCAAAACTTCTTCGAGAGATATAAAATTCATGACATTCACATGTTTACATTTACTGCATTTGGCGGATTTCTTTTTATACAATTGAGTAATTGAGGGTTAAGGGCCTTGCTTAAGGGCCCAGCAGTGGCACTCGAACCCTGATCTTCCAATAAGGAGTCCGTCTCCTTAAGCTACCACTTTCCCCATATATCCGTCTATCTATTGTTTATATAATTAAGGTTAGAATTAAGCAGTCGTCAGATTGGTCCAAACTCCCAATTACAAAACACATTTTAACCAAACGACAGTTCACAGGTTTTACCCACTGCGTCGTATGATCATTTTTGATTTATTTATTTCTCCAAAGACTGTTTCTTTATAGCGTTCTTTCGCTTCAAGACACAAGTCTGATTAAAAAAATGTCTGACTTAAAAATGTCTGATAAATAAAAGTCTGACTCAAAAAGGTAAATTATTATTGTTATAATTTGGAATACAGTTATTTGCCCCAAGATGTGGATAGATTTTATTTTACTCCGTTTTACTTTTAATTTATCTATTTAAATCCTTGAATTAGTGTGTGTGTGTTTGTAGACACCATTGGTGGCTTCTGAGGGTCTGTAGTATAGGACTGGTAAATAGATAATCATGCAGTCTGCCTAAAAAGTGCCCTCGACACTGACAAATCCTTTAATTCTGCCTTTTTTTCCAGTTATGTTACAACCAATAGCTTGTTAATTTTCCACACTGGCTTCCGTCGTCCTATCCTAAAGTTCATTTTGTGCGTTACATAATAATAAAAAAAAGGGATGTAGGAGTTAATATAAAAAGCAGTGTCAGCCTAGTAACAATCATTTTTCTATTTACATAGGTGGACCCACTATGTCACATCTTGCCCAATCCCCCACCCCCACCGGCCAATCAGCCTCACCCGGTTTCTATTGGGGCAAGGCAAAAATTTGTACTTCTTCAAAACATTATTATCATCTAACCAACATAAATTTTGAACAGTTTCCAGGCCAACAGGATTTTCTTACAGTTTCTAAACGTGAAATGTAGAAAGAGAATTGTTTATTTGTTTAGAATTTCAGTTATTGTAAACTTATAACTGTTATTAAAGCACTGGAAACCAGCAGATTATTATTGTAAACGAATAACACTGAACATTTTCTTTAAATTTCCTCTCAATAAGTATAACATCATTTTGTGAAGTAAAGAAATCCGATAACAGGACCCGGATTTATTTTTAAATTCGTTTCCCACCTTATACAAATTGTAGTATCGCAGGACCAAATGAAGAAATCTGTCTCTGCAACCTGCTGATTCACAAAAAAAAAACTGATTATTTTTCGATTGGTGGGAGGTGGTGGCTCATGGTTAAGGTGTTGGACTACCAACACGAAAATTGTGGGTTCGATTTCCAGCTCCACCGAGCTACCACTGCTGGGCCCTGAGCAAGGTCCTTAACCCCTAATTGCTCAGTTGTATAAATGAAATAAAATGTAAGTCGCTCCGAATAAGGGCGTCTACCAAACCAAAACACAACCTCCTTTAAACAGTGTCCTGAAGGATTATCGGGTTTAACACAAGGATAAGATCACAAATAAGACAAGATAGAAAGCAAAACAATTCTAGATCACGAACAATAAACTGGATTGAATAAAAAATTCTACGGCTACGGATCACCTCTAGATCTGTCTTGGACTGGAAGGATCCTAAAAGCAAAAACCCCAAAAACTTTAAAAGGATCTTTTTTAAATCTACACTGCATTATTATAGTTTTCTAGTACATCTATTTAGCTTCAGAACCCGATCAAAAGCACACACACATTTTTATTGGTGTATCAATATGATACGACCTCATCGTTTTACTCATCGAGTAATCGTATAATCTCACCATTTCATGCAATAATAACAGAATAAATAGTCTGATTTAGTCTGATCAAATCCCTTCCAGTTAGTAAAAACCCATTGCTGTGGAACAGGTAGCACAAGTCTGCAGTCCTCTAAAGGGTGTGTGTTTCTTCTGTTTACCAATGGCTGAAGTTTAACCGAGTAATGAAACATATGCAGAGAATGCAGTTGTTGTTTTTTCTTGCTTTTCACCCACTGACAGCTAGGATAGACTTAGAATTAGATTTTATTTAAGTACTAAGACTAATGAACCCCTTTATTAGTCGTAGGGGTGCACCTATAACCTGCGGGGAAGAAATAGTTTTAATTAGCTCAATGCTAAAATAAGAATCCATTATTTTTTTTATTGAAACTAAAAACTAAAATATCACAGGAAAATTGCTGACAGTAAATAGTATATAAAGTACACGACAATGCCAAAAGTTTTTGGACACCTGACCAGGGTCCTTGAGCAAGACCCTTAACCCTTCCTGCTCCAGGGGCGCTGTATCATAGCTGACCCTGCGCTCTGACCCCAACTTACTAAGATGGGATATGCGAAAAATGCATTTCATTGACTCTGTACATGTACCTTACACAATGACAATGAAGTTGAATATTATTATTATTATTAATATCAGCAACATATTTGATTTCGAACATCTTATTCCATATTTACTCCCAATTTTGCTAACCGATTGAGCTCCTTTCCGTTCTAGTCTTTCTGTTGCAGTTTGGAGTCTAAATGTAAGATATGTGTTTGAGATCAGACACTAATTTTGAGGTGAGGAGGTCTGCGGTTCAGTCGGTGTTCCAGTTCATCCCAGAGGTGCTCAGTGTTCAGCACAGGACTTTGTTCAGAACACTTTAGTTTTTTCTGCTTTAATCAGAACACAGCGTGTCTTCATGGAACTTAGAAACATTCTCATGCTGAAACAGTGTTTGGGTTCAAGTGTAGGAATAATGTAACGCTAGACGACAGTTTGCTTCCAAATTTGTAGCATTCCGAAGAGGAACCTCATATGGATCTGATGGTGAGGTGTCCACAAACTTCTGCCAATATAGTGTATAAATATATATATGGGGTATGACAAGATCTTATGAGATACATTGGAAATACATTCTTACGAGACCAGTCGGTACGTAACGACAGAAGATTCCCCGCCACATTTAAATCGTTTGTGTTGTAACATTTTGGTTTTCCTGGTGGAAATAAAAAACGACAAATGAATGGTAGACAAGACAAAGACAATATGAAAACATTTTATAAAACGAAATTAATATCGCACCCCTCTGCTAACACCATTTTCATCACTATTGTGACAGACAACACACATAATATGGATGTGGCTGTGCGCATGGCAGGATTGCACATCACATGCAATAAACACACAATAAACCTTGCTACACGGTGTAGACTTGGTGTTGCGCTTGTTGCTTGCTTGCTTAGCCGGGTGGCTGTTTTTGTTTTTTTTACCGGAGTTCAACAGCTGTTGCGGTATTGACGTCCAAACAGAAGCTGCTACAACTACCACCACACAAATTAATAATAGACGAGGCAAATAAAAGGTTTTCGCTAAAACATTTTGCAGTGTTATATGTTGTTAATTACCGCATATAATTCATTAAAATAGAAGTTTAATTTAGTACAAGATGATTTCAAAATGCATCTCGTGCATTTGCATTTTTCAGTTGAATAGAAGACTATTTTCCCTATATTTCATCACAAATCCTGTCTTGTCTCATTCTCGTGAACCCAGTCTCGTGTCTCGTCTCGTTGGATAAGTGTCTTGTCACACTCCTAATGAATATATATTTAAAATGTCATAAGTCATTCATTGTGACACCAATACCAGTTTTTAAATGGTTTACGGCTCTCAGGGTCAGTAAATAAGTTGTAGCACTCTGATTAAGGCGTTGGACTGCTAATTGAAAGACAAGGGTTCGATTCCCAGCACCATCAAGTTACCACTGCTGGGCCCTTAAGCAAGGCCCTTAACCCCCCTTTTCTCAGTTGTATAAAAAAGATAAATGTAAGTCGCTCTGAATAAAAGCGTCTGCTAAATGCTGTATGATTTGATTTATCCTGCTCAGAATCACTGGGATGGTGTAACACTCAGTTTGATATATTTAGACTAGTAAAACCTGCTCCATTCAGCAGAAAACATCACAGGCATGTGCAAAAATAATAACATAAGTGGATAAGATTGTGCAAACCATCAGCACGGGTGGGTGGAAAACAGAATAAAAGGGAGCAATCTCTTACACACCCCAGCGTTGAAACCGTGCTAAAACAGATGGCTGTCTATCCTCTACCATGTTTTAATCTAAAGAGAAGAACTCAACAGAGGGAGTCGAACATGACTGAATCAAAAGTGTGAAGTTTATTATATCTTTTTATTATATGTAGCAGAGGTGAACAAAACAAAGAGAGAAAACATTGATTTAATTCAAAACATCTATAAATTAATGAAATCGTGTTAAACAGGAAAAGGGTTCGAGTGTGGAAATGTGAACAGGAAGCTCTCACAGGACCGATCCTCCACCCATAATTTCCAATCTCTGGAGAAGGAAAAAAAAGGTGTTTTATACATCTGTCTTAAGGATTTAAGAGATAGTTCACCCAAAAATTACCAACACGTAGGACCTTTTACCTTCGAACCCAATTTAAAGATATTTGTAATGAAATCTGTGGTCTCTCTGACCCTCCCATAGACAGCTATCACAATTAAAGCTCAGAAAAGCACCAGGATAATTGACAAAATGGCCCATGTGACATCAGTGGTTTAAATGTTAGAAAGACGTGTGCCGTGTAAAAGCTTAGGACCAAACCAAAAACAAAACTCAATCAATGTAGATTTCGTGTTCAAACTCGTCATTTGGGTCAGTGCCGCCGCCGCAGATCTGGCGTGATATCGTTCAACACATACTGGCGTGAACACGCGACTACAAGAACATGAAAAAGTTGTTGTTTTTGTTCCTTTGTGCAAAAAAGAAAGCTTTGTAATATTACACTTGAACCGCTGAAGTCACATGGACTACTTTGTCGATCATCTGGGTCTTAAATGTTGTAGTTACTCTAGTGTCAACACAAGGGTGAGTAATTAAAGACAGAATTTTCAGTTTTGGGTAAATCTCTTTAAGACGAGTTTCACTTCCTACCTGTGGAGGTTCGATAAAGGCGAGCCAATCAGACGAATGCGTTGGAAGGAGACCCATTGACTGACACTTGTAGATGGCCAGCGCTGAGCCGAGCAGGTTTCCGATCAGGTAGACCGTACCCTGCAGCCACTGCTGACTCGAACTCTCCAGCAGTTTAAAAGCTGGAATACAGACGGATTGATTATTAATATTTATCGTCTGCACTGCATCCTAAAAAAGAAAGGATGTAGCTAATTTTTTTTGATTGATTTATTTAAAAGAGCTGCAGTCATTTATTTGCTGCCTGTAGTGTAAAGAGTAAACACTAGAGGGCAGCAAAATTCCCACTAAATATGACGTATCAAAGAAAATGTATTTATTGCGTGCCGAACTATCTTGACATGTTTAAAAGTTTATTGCAACATCAGCTGCACAGGCTATTCGATGGCAAACACAGATTATACATTTATAAACACAATACAGTAGTACACAATACAAAACAATAAAAAAAAGTTTATAAAAGATTTTTAATATTTATTTTGAAAACAATTGTAAAGGCTTTTCTGGGTCCATCTTATAAAACAGGTCCCTAGGAGTTCGTAAGTTATGTAAGGCTGTACCAATTATTAAATAATCGTATGATTGCAATTATTTGACCTAACCCCAACCGTTGAATCCAACCGGAATTATTGTACACTTTTATTAGCCACTAGGGGGAGCTGTAGTGCTTGCAACCAGAGTAAGTGAGGTGAAGTGACAATTAGAAATTCGGAGCGTCTGGGTTTTCTGCGCTCCAATAACGCGTCATCACCAGCGCAACTCATGTTAACGACCCATAATGCAACTGCATGAAACATACATTAATCTATATTTTTCTAAACAAAAAAAGAAAAAAACACCACTGGTAAGACACAAAATATGTATTTCCTTAAATACTATTTATCTATAATAAAATATTTACAGTGAAGTGTTAATAAGGCACAAATTGGAGCGATTATAAAATGCTTTGAGTTGCTCTTTTTAATGCTTCACCATTAATCGTCGTAATTGCAATTATTTGACCACTAATGGTCACTTAAATGTGATAATCATCACAGCCCTAGTCTCATGACATTAAATACCAAACTGTGTATAAGAATACTGGCATTAAGTGCATAAAAAAAAGCAAACAGATGCTTTACTTACTAGCAGACATAGACATGAGCGCCTGAATGGGCCTCCATGCCATCATACACACCATCATGATGGGGAAGATCGAAATTGTGTTGCCAGACATGTACATGATGAACAGATTCATGGGAATTTGCTTTAGTGGACCGAGGGCTACGTCCCAGCATCTCTACACACACACACACACAGCATGAAGTCGATGAATTAATGTGACCCTGATTAATTTTACGCATTTATTTCTTGGCTGAATAAATACTGTACAGTCTGCATAAGTAGAGTGAATATTTGCTTTAGAAATGGCATTTTACCTTCTCCACCAGGTTGCGGTCCGCCTCCTGAACGCTGGTGTCAGGGACCGGTTTATCCGAGTAGCCCACGGGATACATAACTTCTCCATCCTTAAGCTGCCTGTCGCTTCTAGACCTGCGTGAAAAAAACTAAAGGATTTAGTTCTGTCTGGAACGCTTGTTTTTTTTCAGTAGACGGATTTTACATTAAAGATATGCGTAACTTATTACATCCCATTTTTATCCAATAATAACAAAACGCTGACCAGGGATTCGTACTGGGAAAGATTCTGACTGTAAAAATGAAGCTGGTATAAAATCAGAGCAAACACGCTTTGAACTGATACCCTAGCCATATTTCCATCCACCTATTCTTATACACATTAGGAAAAAAAAGATAGATGGATATGTATACATTTTAAACATTTGGTGTACGACAAGAGTAGGATAAACTTGTTATCCGATAAGAAAAAAAGGCATAAAAAACTATGACGGAATCACATATACCAGATAAATTTCAGCACGTGCATTAAAATAAGTCATGTGATTTTGGCATTACCGGACTAACCAGTGGACCGGTTTCAATGCAATGGTTCTGTACTAAAATGCCTTAGCCATATATATGTCATCGAACAGGCTCGGCATTATCAACTACCAGAACTGTCTCGACTGGCTGCGTTTCCAAACAGCAGTCTCCCTCCGCCGCAAACAATATAACATGACTGCGTTTGTCGCTTTTCGTCTACGCGTTTCAAGATGAAAGTCATTTATTAAAACTTCTATTTTTCTTATGAGGTTTGGCATGAGTTTATCAGGAAGTGGCGAGTTTGTCCCCGTTGACTGGTTGGATGGAAACGGTGCTACTCGCAAATGTTCTATGCGATATTCCAGTTTTGAGCACAAATTTCATTCTGAATAGAAACATGATGTAATTATTGTTGTTAGAGTGTTGGGCCCCGGAGCAAGGCCCTTAACCCTCAATTGCTTAGTTGTATAAAAGAGATAAATGTGGGCCAGTGCCGTGCTGTAAAGGGGTTAAGGTGCTGGAACCCACATGCCCAAGTTGTGCCCTGGTGAACCGGGTTCGAATCCGGCTTGGGTCCTTTCCGGTCCCACCTCTCTCTCTCTCTCTCTCTCCCCCATTTCATCTTCATCTTCTATACCTGCTTATTATAGGGTCACAGGGATCTGCTGGAGTACATACACCCTGTACAGGTCACCAGTCCATCACAGGGCCACACACACTCAAACTCACTCCTATGGGCAATTTAGAATCACCAATCAATCTAACATACATGTTTTTGGACTGTGGGGGGAAACCGGAGAACCCGGAGGAAAAACACACAAGCACGGGGAGAACATGCAAACTCCACACTGTGAGGCGACAGTGAACACCACTAAGCCACAATGCTGCCTCTCTGTCCTATAAGTAAAGACAAAAAAATGCCTAAAAGTCTCTTAATAAATAAATAAATAAATAAATAAAAGTTGCTTCAGATAAGAGCATCCGCCAAATACCGTAAAATATAAACGTCCGCCCATTAACCATGCATTATTTGTCCTACCGATTTAACTGTTTGTTCATTTTATTTAGGAGAAAATAGATTATTTGTAAAAACGGGTTCATCTTAATCCAGAAAAAAACAACAGGAGGGGTGAATAATGTTTTTCTAGCATATGCAAAAGCTTGAAAAAAAAAACTTCATACATCAATACTGCCTCACTAAGTTGCAGACCGAAAACCGCATCAGTCTGAAAATCTATTGATTGTTTTTAGCTTTGTGCTCGATTGTCCTTTAACTGAGAAATACTTACTGTGGTTATTTCTACTAATTCTTGTTTCGTCTGCAATTGACTTAATTAATTAAAGCTGAGATTTTTCTTACCTGGTGTTGGCCAGACTCAGCTCCAGAGCCCATTTCATCCTCTTCGGTCCCATGGCTTTAGTGG
This sequence comes from Bagarius yarrelli, assembly GCA_005784505.1. Classification (NCBI taxonomy): domain Eukaryota; kingdom Metazoa; phylum Chordata; class Actinopteri; order Siluriformes; family Sisoridae; genus Bagarius; species Bagarius yarrelli. Next base: position 1,307,035 of record VCAZ01000150.1, on the reverse strand, counting down.
ACAAAGCTCCTCCCTGAGCCCCGGGTGATGACATGGTGGCGGTTTACTAAAACAAACAAACACAAACACAAATTAACAATGAATATATTTTTACCATTGACCTTAGATGATACTTGTCTGCACAGCAATGTTTATAATCCTGAAGGTTTTTTAACTAGAAATCTTCCCTGGAAACATTAGTATAGTTTTACTTTATCTCTAGTTTTCAACATTAACTATTTCTGATTAATGACTATATATTAAGAAACAGGTAAGAGTGCGCTGCGCTGACGTCATATGAAGGACGCTCGTGCTCTTACAAAAGCGACTCTATTAATATCCGTCCCCTTCCTATGACGTCAGTGCAGCGCACTCTTACCAGCTTTTTAATTAAATAACAAAAACCCAAATAGCGGCCAGCAAATTACTAGATAAATTAAAAAAAACACATTAGAATTATTATAATGTAAAAATAATTTTAAAATCTTTTAGGGTAGGAATTAGCTACTTATTAACCACTAGCTAGCCATCAGCTAACAATGCTACATTAATTATGTCCAAATTTATTTCTGTAGAATATGTAGTGTTTTAATCTTGATCAATTTATTAAGATTAAAATTTATCAGGACTAGTAATATGTAAGAAATAACGCGCAGATAAATCGACACTGTATTCTATACTGCTAAATACGGTATAGCGCAGTTTTTGTCTGCGTTTAGCAGCTAGCAAATGTTAGCATCAATGTTCAAGAAAATAAAATTATACGGAAATCCAAACCTTTAGATATTCTTATATCTGCTTTTAAAGGTTAATATTCTTTGCTGAAATTTTGAGTTGTATTTACACACAACTACAGCTTCGGTTCTTCGCTCTTAACAATCGGTTCAGTCGGGTTGCCAGATCCACATCAAACTAAAGCAAAGGTTGATCAACTCTATTTTAAACAAAAATATTTTATTATTATTAGTATTTTTTATATCTCAATTACACTATTGCAATATTAACTAAGTTAATATAAGCATTTTTACTTGCTTAACATACCAAACTAATCCATTTTTAAGTAGTAATGAAGAAGATGCATAAGTAAAATAAAGTATGTCTACGCTATTCCATGTTAAAATATAATAATTACTTTTTTTTTTTTTTTTTAAATGATTGTCTCAGAACACATTAATTATTTTAAACTGAACATTAAATACAGTTAATAAAGAAATGATAGAGATAGAAAAACTAGGGAAATTCCGGGGATAAATCAAAACCTGGCATCCCGTCCAGACTTCAGTGACGCAATCCGGTTGCGTAGAAATTGACTTTCGGTTAGTTTTTTTTTATCGCCCCCCACTGCGCTGGAGACACACTACTCTTTACACGAACGTCTTACCTACCATTCAAAAACTATTTATTTAATCGTGCTAATTTTCTAACACTGGGCAAAACATGTAAGAAACTCTAGATACACAATAAAAGGGATTTATTTTTAGTATTTAGTTGCTGACCTCGTGTTAAGTTGATAAAATTTTGATAGAAATTTCTATAAATATTGACATTTACAGTACTTGGCAGACGTCCTTATCCAGAGCGGCCTACGTTTATCTCTTTATACAACTGAGCACTTAGGGGTGAAGGGTCTTGCTCAGGGACCCAGCAGTGGTAGCTTGGTGGTGCAGGAAATCAAACCCACAATTGGCAGTCCAACACAACCACTGCACTACCCTAAAGCTTTGAGTCTAGAAAAATAGAGGGTACATCTGTTTTTTTGCAATCAACTTTATTCTAAGTGGCAGAAAATGCTACTAATTTATGATTTATCAATAAAATTTGGTAGTGCGTGTATGTAATTTTCTGCACACATTGATTCAGTACACCGTAAGTAAAGTGCACATATGTGTAATAAATCAATAATGCATACATTCATCTGTATAAATATGACATTATAAATAATGATCACTGAAAATCCATTGTCAGTATCTGCATTCAGAGCAAGATGACAATTGAGGATCAATGCAATATTTAAACCTTCCTGTGGGTGTAAAATTACTGACTGTGTTTGATGTTCATTATAAAAAAAGTACTGAATAAAATAATAATAATTATGAATAATTCAAAAAGTACATATTCACATTAACATTCAACATATAGACAATCGTTACAAATCATAATTAATATATTCATCAGTATACTTCCTGCAACTAGAGTACAGAAAACATTACCAGTGACGTCAGGCGTGTGACCAGTGTGTGTGTGTGTCAGTTGCACTTGCCCCGATCTGTACAATTTAACAGTAAAAAACTGAAAGTTAAAAGTAATAACATGTAAAAACGCAAAACAAATAAAAAATTCGCATGCTCTAATCAGCCAGATGTGTACAGCTGCAATCTTACATAACAGTTAGTGCTTATCATAAATTTAAACATACTTTGACCCTAGAAAAAAAATCTGAAACCCCCTTTTTTCAGTATCGTATCTCATTTTTAGAAAGTTCAGGTTCCTAATACACTTTTACCTCTTCTTTAGATTTGGTATTTAAAATAGGTCCATTGCTCGAGATTAAAACTTATAAACCAGCTTTTCTAAAGTGTTCCAAATCCTGTTGTCCTTCTCAGTTTGTCCTCTTTTATCAGCGGACACATCGGAAGATGATCTGAAACGCTGAATGCTTGTTGGTGTGTCGGGGGGGAAACCCATCACTGCTGAATCTTTATTCACTTGTACAGGCTGAGTTCAGGACAGTGATAAAGACACATGTAGGCGTCACAGAGCAATCTTCGGACCGGCTCTCTCAGGCAGGTAGAGTCTAAGCGGCTGAGCTCTACCTCAGACAGGCTCAGGTAACGTCCCACTTCTGGACACGCCCTCACCTGTGGTACGTTGAATCCGTTTTCTCCTCCTGTCAAAGGTGAAAGAATAACAAGCTGATTAGCTGTTTACTATTTAAATGGTATTAGAAACGACGGTCCGATATGGCAGACTCAAAGTGTCGACTAGCAGGAAATGCATTTTTCTATACCACTGCGCTTAGATTTCCGGTTCTGATTGGACAAAAGGTGTTAATTCACGTTGTTTAGCAGCAGCAACGACAACTGTGTTGTTAATAATTATTCAGAAGGCGTTTATTCATTTATTATTTTTACAATAAAACATACAAGACGACTTATTAATTAGAAACATGACGTGATTTACTGTTGAACCCTCAAACTACACACTTCAAACAAATAAAGACAAGTTAATCATTTAATTTTGACAAATAGGGTTGAAAAACTAAAAGATATTAATTAATTAGTTAATATTATTGACTTAAACTTTATTTTTCTTATTATTCTTCTTATTAAAAAAAATAATAATGAAATGTTCGTCTCCTTCGAGAACACACTGCTAAAATGTTGGTTTCGTTTAAAATCGCATACTTACTTCCTGACCATTACAGTATGTTCTATATAGTATGTTTACGGGTAGTATGAAAGAAATTACAACATACTATATTCGCCATTTTGATATTGTCACATAACATTCGAAGTCGCAATAGTTTAAAATGGGACAAGGTTTTTTCGTTAAGATGTGAAATCTAAATTAAAGCACTTGAAAAGTGCCGCGTCGCAGCTTTCCACTACTTATGACGACATGCTTCAAAATCCAGGAGGCAGTAGTAGGACATCTGAGAACTTTTCTTCTGTAATACACATACTAACGATTCGCACAAACTATTAGTTTTGTCTGCTATAGGGTATATAAGTATGTGGTTTTAGACCTGTGAAAAGTTTTTGTGACACATCTATAAAAAGACAAATGCCAGAGAAATGGCCCGCAATTCCTAATACAGACACACTGCTCCAATTTCTTACCCTCTCGATCAGCCATACTGTCGAAGAAGAGCCAGTCGGTAGGCAGGGGCCCGTGCTTGGCGAAACTCACATAGTGACTGGTCTCAATACATGTCACGGCGAAGAGACTTAACTGCTGGCGAGCTCCATGAACGGGTCCCTCCCACGTACCTTTGGGCATTCTGACCTTGACTGGTTTGTGTGTCTGCCGCTTTTTGTGGGCGTGAACCTGATGCGGAAAAAAAAACAAGTTAACGTGGGTTATAAAACGGGTAGACAATATGTGTTTGTCTAGATGTCCGGATACCTGTGCGTTGCAGGTGTTGCAATACTGTTTTAACTGGCCAGGTGTGATGTCGAAATCGTCATAACACTGTGAGCACTCCCAGTGGGCCACCGACTGACAAATACTACACTGTCGAAGCGCTAGAGGGCAGAACAGAGGATTCGGTAAGATTGTGTACTTTTTGCTCAACACTAGTCACAAAACTTTAACTATATAGTGGAATCCTGACTTACGAGTGTAGCGTCTAACAAGTTTTTCGAGATATGAGCCGTCTCTTGGATGTTTTTTTGCTTTGAGTTGCGAGATAAGATCCATCTACTAGTTTTTAGGTCCCCCCCCCATTGCTAACAAATATATTTAATTATCACTAACTCATAGGACGTTAAAATAAATAATCTTAAAAAAAAAAACCCCACAGCAAACACCGTAACATCCGCCCAGCATCCCGTGTCTCACTCGAAAGCTAGTCAGACACGAGTTAGTCGTAAAGGTTAATGCTGTACATTACACTGAATAAAACCAGTTTATTGTAGTACATCCTATTGTATTGTTTTTTTTATACAGTATTCGTTATTTATAAATATATTTTTATTATTTAAAAACAAGTAAATTGTGGTGTTTTTTGTTGGGGGACCCGGACGAATTGATGGCATTTTAATTTATTTTAATAGGAAAAAATTTATTTGACATACGAGTAATCTGAGTTATGAGCTCCATCACGGAACAAATTAAACTGGTAAGTCAAGAGCACAATAGAGTAATGTGAGTAATATATTCTGGATAATAGACTGAGTAATAATATAAAACATATTATAATTGTTAAAATGAAATAATTATGTACTTAATTGTTTTATGTAGGAATATAAATACATGTATACCGTTTTAAATAATAAAACAATAAAATCGCATAAAACGCATTCTCACACTCGTCCAGTAGGTCGGTAATGTCAAGTGTCAGCGAAGGCAGAATAGCATCAAACATCTTAAACTCTTTACCAAAGCGTGGCATAAGCAGAAGAAGACAGGATGGAGCCTGATTATACAAAGGGAGGAATAGAATTATTTAGCACTTGTGAGTTAATGCTTTATTACAAACAGTTTTATTTAACACACAAAAAGACATCTTAGCAGCTAAATACATTTCTTAAATCTCCTTTAATTGTTTAATTATTCTCTTATTATAATAAACAATAACCCAAATCTACACTTATATAAACATGTTTAAACATGTTTTCCTTTTTTTGTCTTTGCCCATTTTAATTTCTAGTGCATTTTATTGCTTAAAATTAAAGGTTGTGTTACTTTAAAGTTATGTAAAGTGATTTTAATTCACAACAAGATAATTTGCATATCGCAAAGATAGTTAAAGTACGACACTGTTAAAGATTCTGATAAAGAGTCAGATTAAGTTTACCTCTGTGAATTTCAGCCCAGAATGCATGAAGGAGGATTCCAGCAGCGTCTGCACACTGGCAACCCTCATGAGCCCAGCTGAGGGTGATGACAGAGGGATTGGGAAGATAGAGGGGGAGAGAGACGGGGAAAGTGGAGAAGAAATAGGTGAGGATGGACAGGGCAGTGTAGGAGGGAAGAGCTGATAAATGTGGCATTCCTGTGGCTCTTGACTCAAAGATCTAGATTAAAAAAAAAACACACACACACAAAAAAAGAATTATAAAAATAAAAACACAATAGACAAACCTCATAGCTGTACACTACGGATAATGGATTAAAAAAAAAAAAAAAGGTGTAAAGCTACTACCTAATCTTCAGAAGCGGTTCCACCCGGAGGAGCTGGAAAAGCTTGTTGAGGAATTCTTCAGGATCTGTGACACACACACACACACGCAAAGCATCCTCTCGTTACAGGAAGTTAACGGCTGACTACGTTTTCTTTGTGTCCAACTCTACCTTTCTCTTCATTAGTGAAGCCCGTGTCTGTAGTCTCGGCTTCCAGAAGCTTCCGCAATGCCATCGTTTTACTGGCGCAAACGTATCCAAACCTAAATGTGTACACAGCATTATTTTATTATTATAAAAATTGAATATTAACTAAAGAAATGAAAAAAAAAAAACTTTTACGAAGATTAGGGGAAGTGGTAGTCTAGTGGTTGAGGTGTTGGCCTGGTAATTGAAAGATCAGGGTTCGATTCCCACCAAGTGCTACCAAGTTACCACTGTTGGGCCCCTGAGTAAGGCCCTTAAACTCCAACTGCTCAGTTGTATGAATGAAATAAATGTATGTCGCTCTGGATAAGAACGTCTGCCAAATGCTAGAAATGTGAATGTAAATTATTACAAGATATGAACTCTACATGGGTTTTTTTTTAGCTGTTTTGTTTAAAGGTGCGTGAAGGATAAATGATGCTGCTGTAGTTACAGAACTAAACAGCGACACCGCAGTAAATGCAGTATTTGAGTTTGCATTAGACATGGACAGCTGATCTCACTCAAGGTCAAAACCGAATGATTCACATCTGCAATACACTCCCTAATGACAACAATGCCATCATGACTAAAACACACACCCTCCTTTAAACTATTTCTTAACCCATTACTATCTGATCACAGGTTTGATTACTTCGCAGTTGAGTTTTTACAAGATCATAAGTTTCTACGATACAACCGACATCTACGAATGGGAGACAAAAGAACCAACTGGTACTCAGGTTAGGTGGGGTTTAACATTCTCTCGCCTTCCCCACATTATTAGCTGTAAATGAGATAATTAATGTCTGTGAGCTCATTCGTGTGGAAGAACGTTATGTGGTAAAATCTGCTGTCTTGACAACAGATTGAGAAACATTAAACAGGATGGAACGACAAGCATTTCTACCTCCATATCTAGACTAGACTAGTCTTTCTAAGAAAGGTGATTATGTCTCTGTTTTCAATTGTTGGCAATATAAAGCTAACTCTAGTTAGTTTAGTTAGATTAGACATGGACAAATTGACCATATTCTATATAAAGAGTCTCTACACTGCATACACTGTATTCAGTGCCGGTTTGTCCAACAGCTAATACAGGCAGTCGCCTGGGATCCCGCCCTCTATGAAGGGCCCCGCAGACGCCGCTTTAACTTATTTATTATGTATATTTCCCCATGTGAGCTGCGACTGTGCCTGTAACATATGTTAAAACAGGACACAATTTACAACAACAGTGAGAAAAAAAATGACCAAGGGGACAAGGGGAGATGAGAGCTTTAAATGTAGCCTAACAACTACATAAATATTAACATTTCATTTAGTTAATTATGTGCAATATGTTTGAGTTGGACAATATTTTACTCCTTACCCAAATAATATTTTTCATCATCTTTAAACATTATTATGTATAAAAATAATACTTTTAACACTTTGCTTAAAGGTTAGATTATTAGTCGGTGTATTATACCAGCGCAGCCAAGCACAAACAGAAGAGTGGAAACCTAAACAATGTCTATAGTTGATAAAACAGTTTTACTATTGTGGTGTGTCTGTGTTTTTTTTAGACGCTGTTTTGAGAAAGGCTTTCCACAGACCTGCAGCCTGGGCAAGTCAAGAAAGGTCTGATGGATCAATACGCAATAAAATGTGTTTGGTTAAAAATATATTATAGCGTCATCATTAGTTACTGTACGGTCATAATTAAAGTTAAACAGTTGATAGAAGGGACTAAGTAATCTATCAAACCACAGCATATTTGTCTTTTTTTAATGGACAATATTGTCACAATATTGAAAACAATTACAGGGAAAATTGCATCTATATAATTAATGATGATAAATACAAAAACAACACTATAAATAAAAGAAGAACATATTAAAAACATAGGCAGTGTTGTGCAAATTAGAGTTCGGTGCTGCTGTGTGCAATATATTTGGAGAACCGGAGTACTGTAATGATCATTGTCTTAATATACAGATTCCACATGGACACATTTCTTACTAAATTACTGGCGTTTGATAAAAAGTCCTAAAATGTCCTATTTTACTGATTCCCTCACCATCTATTATTGTTTTATTGCTTATTAGACATTAGCATGACAGAAATGGGGCTAGTTCCCAATATTCTAATCTCTACGTTAATAAATTATTTAAATCGTAATAAATATTTTACATTGTTAAACATGTTAAAATTAATTAACATTTATATACTTTAATATTAAAATTGTTTGTTTTGTGCTTTCTTCACATTGTTTTTACACAAGTCAGCCCAATTTTCAGGCTCTCACTTAGAACACACACAATTCTACAGGCCGACACTGCATGTTAAAACGAGTTATTACTTCAATAATATACAGATTGGTGTATGAACGCGTGTATGAGAAGCAAAATGTTTAATTTTAATGATCACGAGGTAAAATATGTAAATTTACCCAATTTTCCTTAGCAGTGTGAATTTCCATCGGTCATTTACACAAAATACAAACCTGCGTAAAGGGTTGACGATTTCACAGCGCAGTAGTTCCTGAGCATCTTTGCTTCGGTGGCCATCTTCGTTGCAGGGCCAAAACAAAACCCAGTCTGCTGAACTGCAGCATGAGAACAGACTGAAGGAAGCAAAGATGGACAGAGAAAGGGGGGTGGGTGGGTGGGGTTGGGTGCACAGAGTGAGAGAGACAGAGAGCGCAAGCAGTTCTAAAAACAGTCACAAAAAATCACAAAAGAAATCAACACAAAAATCTATATCTAGTTGCTGCTTAGGTACTAATTACTACGTATAAGTAATTCCTTGCTGCTCTTTAATTAATCACTTTTAATAAGTTGTTAATTAGAAAAGAAACTCGCACAAACATTAAAACATTTAAAACTGAGCAATTCGGCTAACAACATAAATCCAAACACATTTTCGTTTAATCAGCAATTAGGCCACATTGTTAAGGATACTGACACTAGATTAAGTTTTTATGTTTATTTTGTAACCCTCACCTGAAGAGTGATGCATCCAGGTAGCAGGAGTTCAGATGGCCCTGAATGCCTTTCTTAAATCCTTCATACAATCTCCGAGCCTCCTGACCTAACCTGGGTGGTGTGTTCTCCTCCACACGCTTACTGCCCCATTCTGCAAATGCTGCAATTCACACAAAAAATATAATCAACTGGAAATAGATTTCTTTAAATTTGCAAAAAGTTGCACTTTAAAGTTAATTCTAAATGGTTAAATAGTGCTTCGATTATGGGGTGGAACATTTGTTGCACTGTTTGAGCTTGATGTTATCAAGGGCAGATGTTATTCATACCTGTAACCATACTATGTATAAAACATACTTCATTACCAGTCAGAAAGTACGTACTTACTTAAATGTAGTACATACAGTAATTTAATAGTATTCGATTTCAGATGGAGACCCTGTCAAACCAATAAATCTTAATAGAGAGAAAAATAAACTAAAATTTCAAGGACTTGAATTCGAGTTGGGCACCTTAACATTATTCTTACATATAATCCTCTTAAAACTGTTGCTTTA